>OVAX01000329.1:0-90566 GCA_900406405.1 Lepidium africanum | reverse complement strand
GTGGTGACAAAACAAGAAACTTCTTTTTTTTATTTTAAGTAAGAAACTCTTCTTTTTTTTTGATAAAGTAAGAAACTTTGCTTTTCCGAAACTTAATGTTAAATTACGGTCCACGAGGTTGTAATGAAAAAGTATGATGAAGACTACCACTTATTTTTATGACCAATAAACAATTTAGCATTTTATAAAGTTTTGCACGATTATTGCAGTCAAATAGATGCTCACGAGTTTACTTTATATCTATAAAAATTATAATAGAGTCCTTTTCAGTTATTTAATAAAACGTATCTAACAGTTAGCTAAATAGTTAAGTCGAAGGGAAATAACAATGACCACTGATAGTTCAATGGAATGAAAATGACTATAAGAAAAAGCTTAGATCAATGTTTACTGATAATTTTTATTTTATTTTGTTATCACCTTGTTAATTATATACTTAATAGGTTATTATTTATGTTGCGTTAATCTTTGTGGTTATTGTTGTAAATAATGAAAACTTCCTCTTATTCATCTTCATTTATTGTTTAGATTATTAATTTAGAAAAATAAAACAATAAAAGTCAAGATTAAACATTATCAATATCCTATTGTCACCTTTTTAATTATCATACTAATTCACCCTAAGTTGAATTCAGATCTTACGGAATTATTTTATCGATATATAATCAAATAGCCATGTGGAGTGCTTCAAAACGTGTACAAATCGAATATAACAAATTCGATTATTGTAACTAAAGACTTTTGAAACTAGCAATAATGTTATAATATTTAGCATTAAAATAATAATTAAATGTTATAATTAAAGTTTTTATTTGTTGTTTAGTTAGACTGTCTATATTATATAATTTATATTTTAATAAATAAATATTACTAAAATTTGGTTCCGAGTCATAAGAAACTATAAACCTAAAGACCAGACTTTTTTTATTAAGATAAAACTGAACATTATCAAGCCACCTTCCATAGAAACTAAAATGAGACATTTGTGCAGCTTCATCTGAATAATCTTTCGTCGCCGAGAACAAAGCTTCGGAGAAAGAGACATCCGAAATAAATTGTACGTTATTTTGTTTTATTTTCTTCTAATTCCATAAGTCAACGGATTATTCAGTACTTTGGGTTTATTTGTCGACTCCTTTATATTTTGACCAAAAAATTAGATAATTGTGGACTCATTTGATTTTCTCATTGATGGTTTTTAGTAATCTATCAACAAAGCTTCATAGAAAGTTTTGAGCTTCTCTGTTTTTTATTCTTTGGTCAAGACACTAATATAAAGTCCTTCTCTGGTGGCTTTTGAGCTTTTGCGTGTACGCGTGAGCCGACTTAAATGTTTTAAATCGTTTGACAAATCTCCATTTTCAAGGAAAGTTCGAGGAATTTCTCAAAGTTTGTCGTTTAAATAAATCTATTGTCATTTGAATGTTAATAATCTTTGTATTGATATTTCTGGTTTGATTTTTTCATCAATAGTTAGCAATGTCGCTGGTTCGAACAGCGACGATCGTTCTTCTAATAATCGCGTTTTTACAAAACGCTACGGCTCAGAAAAGACAGCAAAGTATTGTTAAGTCTCGAGGTGCGGTTGCAACTGACGATGGACGGTGTTCTATAATCGGAATGAATGTTCTTCGTCAAGGAGGAAACGCAATTGATGCGTCTGTGGCTGCTGCGTTTTGTTTGGGCGTTGTTAGTCCTGCGTCTAGCGGTATAGGCGGTGGAGCGTTTACAGTGATTAAAATAGCTGGTGGTAAAGAAATTGCTTATGATTCTAGAGAAACCGCTCCTCTAACCGCCACTGAGGTAACACATTTTTAGTAATAATGTCTTTCTTTATTCCTCTGATTAAATTTGTGCGTTTTCAAATAAGCGTTTTGGATAGCGTTTATGAATCATAAACTGTCTTTATTCTTGCTCTTGGTGTAGAAACAGAGCAATGTTAAACAATTGATGGAACACAATCTTAAGCTCAAATAGCGTTTCTATATATAGTTTCCTTTTAAAATAAGCGTTTTGAACGTCATCTGGAACATATATGGCGTTTTGAACCCGAACTTGAGCTGAAATCGCGTTTTCCTTAATGTTTCTAAATCATCTGGTTGTTTCTCTTGATGTAGAATATGTACGAAGGTAATGTTGATCTAAAGAGAAAGGGAGCGTTATCAGTAGGAGTTCCAGGTGAAGTTGCAGGTCTATTTATGTCTTGGAAACAGCACGGAAAGCTACCATGGAAGCAGTTAGTGAGTCCTGCAGCGAAACTTGCAGACGGATTCAGGATATCAAAGTATCTTTATATGCAAATGAACACAACTAGAAGTGATATCTTAGCAGATAAAGGTCTCTCTAAACTATTTGTTGTAAATGGAGAACTCAGGAAAGCAGGGACAATTTGCCGTAACCCAAAATTGGCTTTAACTCTGAGGCAAATCGCTGAGTATGGACCAAAAGCGTTTTATAATGGCACTGTTGGGATTAACTTAGCAAGAGATATTCGTAAAGCTGGAGGGATAATAACTTTGAAAGATTTGCAGAGTTATAGAGTTAAAGTTAAGAAACCAGTGTCTGCAGATATTCTTGGATACAGACTACTTGGTATGCCTCCTCCTTCATCAGGTGGTGCTGCAATGATGCTTGTAAGTTCTTTTTTTTCGCGTCTATGTCACATTTTCATCGAAAAAGTTCTTATGGATTTTTGTGTGTTTTAGGTTTTGAACATTCTTTCTCAGTATGGGATTCCATCAGGTGTTTCAGGACCTCTTGGTGTTCATCGACTAATCGAGGCTTTGAAACACGCATTCGCGGTTAGAATGAACTTAGGAGATCCAGATTTCGTGGATATTACCAAGGTTGTTTCAGATATGTTGTCACCAAAGTTTGCACAAGACTTGAAGAGCAAGATTAACGATAACAGAACCTTTGATCCAAAATATTATGGCGGTAGGTGGAATCAGATTGACGACCATGGGACAAGCCATTTATCAGTCATAGACCACGAGAGGAATGCTGTTTCAATGACTAGTACAGTAAATGGTTACTTTGGAGCATTGATGGTATCTCCAAGCACAGGAATCGTTTTGAACAATGAAATGGATGATTTCTCGATTCCAATGAAATCAAATGGTAACTCAGATGTTCCACCACCAGCTCCAGCTAACTTCATCCGTCCTGGAAAAAGACCTTTATCCTCTATGACACCCACAATTGTACTCAAGGTATAAGACACAAAAAGAAACCCCTATTACTTGTTTTACAAGAAAGTCTCAGTTAGGGTTCTATAAGACAGTTTTCTTCACTTTTGTTTACTTAGGACGGTAAAGTAAAAGCAGCAGTGGGTGCAAGTGGAGGAGCAAACATCATTGCAGGGACAACAGAAGTTTTCTTAAATCATTTTTTCCTCAACATGGATCCTCTTTCTTCAGTCTTAGCTCCAAGAATCTACCATCAGGTCCTTATTTGTTTCCTTAACTCAAATCAGAGACTTTTGTTTCATATCTAAACTTCCTCCTAATGTCACTTTCAGCTAATACCAAACAGAATTTCGTATGAGAATTGGACGACAGTATTCAATGATCATTTCGAGATTCCTAAAGAGACAAGAGTTGTGTTGGAGAAGAAAGGTCATGTTCTAACGCCGGTCGCTGGAGGGACGATTGCTCAATTCATAGTTCAAAATTCTGGTGAATATTCTGGCAAGAGTGAGCTTGTGGCCGTAAGTGATCCTAGAAAAGGAGGATTCCCTTCAGGATATTGAGATTGGATTTGCATCACACATGTGATGAACAATTGGCATTTTTAAAATTGATTTTATTATCAAAACTCACAAAATAATTTATTAAATGTCTTTCATAAGTTATAAAAGATCTAAAAACTATAAATGTGGTAATTGTTATTTGTCCCCTTGTATCCAAAAAGATCTCTTCTTTTTTTGCCAATCAATAAAGATCTCTTTTTTTTACACTCTGAGGTGGAAGTTGTCCTTTGGGCCATAAAATTTCTGATTTCGTTTCAGTTCTTAGAGCACTACAACAAATATACATATTATTGGCATGGAAATAATGCTATTATATGTTATTGATAGCATTTTTAGTCGTGCCGTGACATCAGCAGCTATGGTAGGTACGACCTATACAATAACACTTTTCGCGAATTATTGTCTCTACTTATACAATGGCAATATCTAGATGCTATATTTCATTGTTTCGAATCATCTATTTTTCTTTTCAAAGACTCAGAATTCTCGCTATAAATAAGTTTAATATAGCATTTTAAATTCCAGTACACACTATTTAGTAACAAAATTTACGCGCCATGGAAAAAGGCAATAGCATTTATTTTTTTTGCTATAATATGTACCTCCCTGGTAAGTTATAGCACTTTCTTACTCTTATGATTTGTGCTTTTCTAGTAAGTAATAGCACTATCGTTTTGTCCTGATATATGGTATCCTGATAATTAATAGCACATTCGTTTTGTTACTTAAGACACCTGCTTTAATTGAAATAACCTGTTTTAATAGAAATAAATTTCATTCATAACATAAGTTTAAATCCTTCCAATACAACACACATAATCTCAATCCACAAGAGTACACATAAGTAGACTAATTCTCAATCCAAAAGTCAGGTCTGAATCCATAGTACTGCACTAGACAAGCCATATATGCATAGTTAGCTGAGCTTTAAACTAAGTAAAACTAGCTAATCTGGACCATGTTTTCTTCATTCCCTGCAACAATCACCATTATATACATCAGTTTCCTATACAAGAGCAAATTTTAAAACCAAAGTTTCATGCACTTATCACAACACTAACCTTAGTTTGGTGAACTCAGGCCACGACAACATTATCCTCTGGCCAAGCAATATATGTCCCAAGTGCATCGTCCATACACTTGATTGCATTAGATGGCTTCCAAACTGCTGCATCAGGTACGTCCACTGCATATACCTGAACTTTAACTCCATTCTCTCCCAATCGAACACAGTGTATATTTTGGTTTGGGTCATTTGAAATCCACAGTGCCTGAGCGACAATCCGCTTTCCATTTGCAATATCCAGTAACTTGATTTTCTGATTTTCCTTGAACACTGCATTGGGATTGTTCTTACGCTGCCATGACAACATTATAAACCAGAAGCAACATCATTACCTTAACACTAACAAGTACCAGAAGCAACTTCATTCATAAATACCAGAATCAACTTCATTCATAATTACCTGAAATCTTCGAAGAGGGGACCCCTGAGTACCTTTTGCGTCTGGAGACTTCTCAACACGAGATACAGAACCTTTTCCTGAAGCCTTTGGACCTTTGGATGCTAGAGACTTCTCAGTAGGAGATGTAGAACCTTTTGCTGCAGCTCTTTGACCTTTTGAGGCTAGAGACTTCCCAGAAGGGGATGTAGTACCTTTTCCTGAAGCATTTGGACCTTTTGAGGCTACAGACTTCTTAGTAGGAGAAGTAGAACCTTTTGCTGCACCTTTTCCACCTGTTCCTTGAGCAATATCAACTGGAGATTTATGACCTCTTGCATCTGTTGTATCTTCTAAGACAACTTTTGCGGCAGGCCATGATACATATGACTTAAAGCAGTCATCTAGGTATGCGATACCCCTCATAGGCCGCCATATAAATGATCTAGGTTGAATTATTTCATCCATAAATACTTTAAATGCATTTAGTCCTAGTGGAACTCCATTCACCAATGCTTCTTCTTCAGTTGTATGCAAACGGCCTTCAGCAACAACCACATCATCTTTTGAATGACAATCCAGTAGTTTGCATTTGTTCAATGAATTTGAGCCCTGTTAAAAATTTCCAGAAACAACTTATAATTCTATTTACTAATTAATTTGATCTAATACTATTTTTCCCATGAAGACTAACTGATTATTGTTGGATAAGATTGGGAAAATTAAACTTTACCGTATTGGCATTCTGGTTGTACCAATTGTTCTAGAAGAACATAGTGATTGACAGACCATGCAATCATTTCTCCAACATCATCCTTAGCTCTACACATGTTGAGAGTAGGTCTCCAAAGAAAGGCTTCTTGTTTGAAGACAGTGTCAACCAAAACTTTTACATTTGTAGGTCCTAAGAGAGCGCTGTTGACTAAGTCTTCCGAAGAAGAATGGCTTATGCGCCCCTCAGCAACGTGTTTATCAGAGCCATCCCAATCAATCAGCACACACTTAGGTTGTGCTCGTTTGTTTACACTCTACATTATGTTGATAGGGAAATATGTCAGAAGTTATATGTTAGAATGAATAACTATTCCAAACTATAAATTTACTTACTCTTGGAGCTGAGTTTTTTCCTACTTCAGGATCTTGTTTCTGTAACAGGACAAAAAACAATGTCAAACATAGAGTAATAACATAGCTAAACAAAAAAAAAGGTAAATAGTAGTATGTGTGACCTCTTTCTTCAGTCTATCAAGTTCAGCTTGCAACTTATCCAACGTTTGCTGTAAACGAACTTGCTTCTTTTCCATGTCAGCCAAACACGTCTGCTTCACTTGAAAACATGCTAGCTTGGTCTTACTCATAGATCTACCCATTGCTCTCAGTCTACCAGGATTATCTAGTCTTAAAAGTTGGATAAGTGCATCTTCTCCAGGTTTAGTTTCAGTTGATGTAGCACCCATAGCAACCGACTCTGTTGCTTTTTTCTGAAAAACAAAACTTCAAAATAAGAGTGAACTATGTAACATAAAACAGCCACGAAACTCATTATGTATCAACTGTACAACTTACAATTTTCTCTGCAGCAATGTTATTAACTAGCGTACCATCTTTTTTGGTACGCGACTTCATCCACACCTTTAGCCTGTCCACATTAGAGGGGCCCTCACTTTCTTGTTTCTGCCACAAACAATACATCAATCACCATATAGCTACTCATAATGATATATGCGTAAGAATATAGCTATTATAATTATCATTTGCTTTGTCAATCTCACCATTCCTTTTCGGCTACAAGTGTGTGCAATCTGTTTGGCCCGCCGTTTTTTGTATGAATCATTCACAACCTACCAGACGAATGAATAAATCACTCATAACCTACTAAATATTCCACTATCTAATCGTAGTCATAGCCTAATTTATTCTAGTATTACAATTACCTTAAACGATTGGCTAGTTTTGACTTTGATGAATTTTCTCCAATCTATTGGAGAAACATTGCTGGGTCGTAGATTCATCCTTTGTTGGTTAGTCTTGGCCTTGTTAATCTTAGTCACTAAGCGTGACTTGGATGACCTCCATAGACAACCCATCTGCTTGAAAATAGCTTTCCTTTGATACTCATGATCAAGTTCAAACCTTGCCTGCACTCATTACCAAACAAATAACAAACTTACAAAGTAAATATCGATACTAATATTAGTCATAATGAAATACATAAATCCATAGAATTAGTCACCTGGATAGATCTCCATATAGCTGCTTTTCAACCAACCCTCAACTGTCACAGGCACGTGTTCCCATACCAATGAACCTAAGTAGAATGACAGCTTAACCAAACATGGACCACAAGGTTTGCCTAAGGCTGTGAAATCAACTTGCTCTCTGATACTTGGATCCTTTGCGATGTTTTTCATCAATGTTGGGCCTTTACGTCTCTTCCGCTTAGGTTCATTCGGGTTTTCAGCATCTTCAAATAACTTAATCTCACCTTCAGGCTCTTCTTCAAACTTTCCATTTGTAGCAGATGCACTTCCAGGCTGTGTTTCCTTTTCAATTTGCTGTGAAACATGCTCTTCTTGTTCAGGATGTGTTTCCTCTTCAAGTTGCTGTGAAACATGCTCATCTTGTTCAGGATGCTCCGACTCTACAAGACTGGGTTTCACAGTATCGATATACTCTGGCTCAATATTAATTTTTGCTGCAGTCTTATTGGTCTTTTTTTTCCCACGCTTGCTCTTTTTTTTCCCACGCTTGCTCTTTTTGGGTGACAAATCAATAAGTCAGAAGACATTTAGATTCACAACAATAAACAATAACCAATCAGACATCAGACACATGCATCAGATAGACATTAATAGACACCAAAAGCTACAAAACAAACATACAATAACCAATCAGACATCAGACACAACAGCTACAGAACAAACATATAAAATGTAAGTGAATCTACATTTCAAACATATATGCCTTCACAATCAGGTCGAACATTGCCAGCTTCATCCATGTCGACTTCCATGTCAACATTTGAAGGCAATGGCCCAATATCTGCATTTCCATCTGCAAAATCTTCTTTATATCTTCTTGAAGGGCCTCTCATTACAACATACAAGTGTGATGAATCATTTTCTCTTGAATAAACCACTTGTTTCGCTTGAGAAGTTAATATATATGGGTCCCTCATAAAGGATACTTGACTTTGATTAAGATTAACCAGAGTGAATCCATCTTCTACCTTAACTCCATTACCCTTTAATGCCCATTGACACCGAAACAAAGGAATGTAAAAAACATTGTAGTCCAGCAATATAATTTCAGTAACTTGCCCATAGTATTCCACCACATCAAACACTTGTGATGTGTCTTTTGCACTAGATCTACATATTGCAGTTGCTTCATAATAAACCCCACTGTTCAAACTTTGCCTATGCACAGAAGTCATGTTAAACCGTTGCCCATTAACTATATAACATGTGTATGACCTACAACTACTACGAGGTCCATATGCTAACCACTTAAGTGTTTCTCCATATGTGTCTAATGAATCCACAGGTATCTACCAAGTGTAGCATAAAAAAAAAAGTCAAAGACTAAAAGATATAAACATAGTTCAATATCAAACATAGATTAATTTAAAGTATATTAAACTTGCCCTTTTTTTTAGCCAAGCAGCAAAGTTCTGAGTATGCATACTCCACAAGACTGAGTTATCATGTCTGCATCTTACATTTGAGTCTTGTAGAAACTGAAGATGCTCACTTGTACAACAAAAGGGAAAAAATATATTCAGTTAGCTATTCATAATGGAAATGAGAAAAACTATGTATAATTGCTGAAACTTACTCCACATATTAGTCCACGACACCCATATTTTGAATGACTGCAAGGTGAGCTATCTTTTTCTCTGTTTCAGTGAGAGTAAATGATTTGCCTGCGGATATTGGACGTCCCTCCAAGATAGAGTTATTCTCATATTCAATGTTTCTATCCAAATTTTCCTCTACATTTGTGGTCTTCTTCAGGAACTCATTACAGAATTGAATGCATTCTTCTGCAAGGTAAGACTCAGCAATACAACCCTCTGGTCTTACGGGGTTTCTCACATAGTCTTTCAAGACTTTCATATACCTAACAAGACTTAAAATCATCATTAGCCAACAAAACAGAAAAATGTAAGAATAAGTAATTAATGTTATAAAATATAAATTATACCTCTCAAATGGATACATCCATCAAAAGTGGACTGGTCCACCTAGTCGGGCTTCTCTTTCTAGATGGATTGTTAAGTGGACCATTATATCAAAGAAACTAGGAGGAAAAAATCTTTCGAACATGCACAAAGTTTCAACAATCTCTGCTTCTATATCTGAAATCAGCTTTATACTAATAACTTGCTGGAATAAATGGTTGAAGAATGCACATAAGTGTAAGATTGCTATCCTAGGATCTTTGGGCAATAATCCTCTAAGTGCTACCGGCAGAAGTTGTTGCATCAACACATGGTAGTCATGTGATTTCAATCCTCTAACCTTACAATCCTCTAAACATGCTGCCCTTGATATATTTGAACAATAACCATCTGGACCTCTAAAGTCAAAGAGTCGCTTACAGAAAACTTTCTTCTCTAACTTGGACAAAGTCCATTGTGCTGCTGGAAGATATGTTCTTTTCCCTTGGATATTTGGGTGCAAATCTTTCCTAATACCAAGTTCTTGGAGGTCTTTGCGAGCTTGAAGACCATCTTTAGATTTCCCATAATGCAATATTGTGACACAATGCTTGCAGCTACATTTCTCTCCACATGCATTACATCTAAGTTATGCCTAACAGGGAGGTCCTAATCAAACAAAGGAAATAATAATCAAAACCAAAGACATACAAATTATCCAAAAAAAGACTCAAGTAAAGGCAGGAAAACAAACCTCCCAGTAAGAAAGTCTGAAAAATATCGACCTTTTCTTCCATCGTGATAACTCCTCCTCATCTACTTCTACTTCTTCCTCCTCCTCGGATTCATTAGAGAGATCTTCACTATCAGATTCTAAACTTATCTCAGTCCTTTTTCTTTTTCTTGCAGATTCTTTCAGATTTCCAAAATCATTTTTGAAATTTTTAAGATTCTGGAAAATGTCACGACCACTTAAGAATCTTCCCTTTTCCCTATATTCAGTTTTTCCATCAAACCATGTCTTCTTTCCCCGGAAACTATGTGTTGGTGGCAGCCACTTTCTATGACACATATATACATGTTTCCTGCTAAACTTTAACAACATATAATCTGTGTGTTTCCCACACAAAGGACAACCCATTTTACCCTTTACTTTGTCACCTGCTAGATTTCCATATGCAAGAAAATCACTAATAGCCCAGAGGAGCATAGCCTTAAGAGTGAAAGTAGTTTTACTAAATGCATCATAAGTTACCTCTCCATTGCTCCACAGATGCTTTAGATCCTCTATAACCGGCTCTAAATACACATCTATGCTATTACCAGGCTGATTTGGACCAAGAATAAGCAGTGTAAGCATTATATTCTCCTCTTTCATGCGTAGATTTGGAGGCAAATTATAATTTACCAACAACACAGACTAGCAACTATAAGTACTATTCTTCATATCAAACGAATTAAAACTATCTGTCGAAAGTCCAAGCCGCAAATTCCTCTCTTTTGCTACAAAGTCAGGTGTTTATGATTCATCTACTCCCGGGTGACGCAGTTTTCCATCACTGCTCTTATTAGTGGAATGTCATCTCAAGTTTTTAGCCATCTCCTCAGACCTAAACATCCTCTTCAACCTTGGGATTACCGGAAAATACTGAAGTACTTTCTGTGGGACACCTTTTGTTAACCTCACCAGTATTCCTATTAATCTTCCATCTCGAAGTTTTACATTTTGGACAATTATCTAAGGTCTTGTACTTCTTTCTATATAGACAGCAATCGTTCACACATGCATGTATATTCTGATAACCCATATCAAACGACTTTAAGAACTTTTTCACATCATACAAGGATGTGTGAAGCACATTATCCTTCGGCAATATCTCCGACAATGTCTCTAGTAGCTGATTAAAACTCTTGTCGGACCAACCATTGTTTGTCTTCAATCTAAACAGCTTGACAATAGCTGAGAGCTTGCTATGGGTTAAACAACTTGGGTACAAAGGAGTTTCAGCATCTGCCAGCTTTGCAAAGAAGTCATCTTCCTTCTTATCCTCATCACCTTCTTCGATCTCACATAAATTATCTTTGATATCAAGATAATCAGCAGCTCTATACAATCCAAAAATCTCATCATTCCATTGATGATTTATGTTGCTTTCAACTTCAGCTGAGTTCACTTCCCCATGATGATACCAATCAATAGACAACTTATATGATTCATCCATTCCCCTCATGACAAGATGCTCAACTACGATATTAGCTGATTGATCAACTATATTCCGAATATCAATGCAAGGACATATTATCAGATCACATCCACCTAAAGCATTAGCCACAGACCGAACAAAATACGAAGCCCCTCTTGCGTAAGCAGGATAAGCTCTTCAAAGCAGAAATAAAGGGGAAAAAATAACAACTTAAAATCTACAAGCTCTCACAGTATCCAAACTTAGCTTGATTGAGTTTAATACCTGCTAAGATGAACCCAAGCCTTCTCCACCATTTTTATATACTATCTTAATTAAACAGTTAAGTGTGGTATGGCAGCAAATTAAAACTAAGTCTCAGATCAAATGACAAATACAAAAATAGCAGACTACAAATCTCAAACCATTTAACCAATAAATCAATTTCATAATTAACAATTAACTAACAAATAAATAGCTGACAAATAACTCAATTGCAAAACAATATCTGAAGTCAACCTCATTTTAAGACAATATCTGAAGCTCGCAAACTCAAGCTCAAAAATGAACTCGTTCCAACAATCACAATAAAACCATAAACAAAACAAAAAAAATAACAACCAGAAAATTAAATTCATTCAATTATACAAATTGAGATACATGATACATACCTGCGGTCCTGTGATTATAGCAAAGGGGAAGCTTCAATTCCAGAATTATTGCATTCACAAGCACTTGCAAAACAGGTAACATGATTAGTATAAGTTTAGAAATACTAACATATAGAAACATCAGCTTCGTATAAGTCTAGCAGATATATGAGAGACAACAGAAACGAGTGTGTAACTTGTATATCCTTATGATGATTGATCAGTTAAGATGAATACTAACAAATAGAAACATCCAAAAAAACATCTGTCTAACAAAGAAACTTTTTGAAATTGCAGTCTCATACAAACAAAACTGTAGAACAGATATTGAGCTTTGTATAAACGAAATTCAAGAGTAATGTGTCGACCTCTTTAGCTTTATCAGATTTAAGAGATCAATTGCAACTGGAAGAATGTGTCGAATTCTACAGCTTTATCAAAAAATTTCACAGATTATGTCCAGCTACACCTAAATTAGATGATACTAACCCTAATGCAAAAGAATTTTTCGCCCAACACGAAGAACAGAGGCATGCAAAGCAAAAGAACAACAACTTGAAATTAAAACCAGATTTATCGATTCTAACAAACCCTAGCTCAATCGAGACTTCCTTAAACAGCATTCAGACATAAATTGTTCGAAAGCAAACTAATTAAGCTTGAAAATAAGAAACGAGTGCGAAGAAGAAAGGAATTAGCATGCCTTTTGACAGAGACGAACGAAATTGGTTTTCGTTGGCGAAGGATAACAGGTTGCGGCTATCTGCAATGGAGGCAACGGTGACCGGTGAGGTTACTGGGTCGGTGGGTCGAAATTTGAGAGTCGATTCTGAGAGTCAATTTTGAGAGTGTTAGTTCATAGACAAAATTTCGATAATGGGGGGAAATGGCTAAGTGTTGGCGCTTAAGGGTTTTTTTAGTCTAAGTGTTGGCGGATTTCACGATTTCAGATTCCCGCTTATTATAATTTTATATTAGCGCTGATTAAGTGCTATTATAAGTATTAGAACTTATGAACTCATCTTCCATAGCAGTTTGGAAAATTGTGCTATTCCCAGAGTGCTATCAATGCCCAAATTTCTTGTAGTGGAGGTGGAATTAGCTACAGACTGCTCAGATGTGTTAAAGTTATTGCTCTATCTAGAAGATTGGCTAGCCTTTCAATCGTATCAAAAGGAATTTCAAAGGTTGAGATCTCTTTTTAGTGTTTTTTCACTTCATGTTATTCCACGTTCTCTAAATCATAAAGGTGATACTCTCGCTCGTTCTGTTAGAGAGTCACATGTTGGTTTAGCTTTGTAAACCATTCTTCCACCATTTGGTGCCTTGGTTTTTAATGAAATGTTGGTTGACAAAAAATAAATAAATAAAGATCTCTTTCTTTTTATTTTGGTTAAGGTAAAGATTTTTTTATGCTTGCATATATATTTATGGGAAATTTCACTTACAATCAATAATTTTAAAATTAAGTATATAACAAGTTGATAACTATGTAGGTTACTGTAGCAATTTTAGACATTTTTGCCCCTAGATGTAACACGTGTTTTTTATTTTTGTATTTAAAAGGATTGCTGACAATATTTTTATCACGTTTTTATTTGTGCTGTATGTATATATTTATATTTATCTATATAAATATATCTGAACCCTCTGTTTTTCAGCCTAATTCTTCTCGAGATTTTTATATATCCAATTTGTTATGTGTTTAAACAAAATGTTTTCAATCTATACAACTTGTTATCGTGTACAATTAACATTATACTGTTAATTATACTATTATCATGTTAACTACATTAGTATCGTGTTAAAGTGGTCAAAGACTTTTTGATAATATATGTTGTTATTTTTCTAATTAAAATTTATTATTATCATATCCTTAATCTTTCAATCTTCTAAGATTATTGAATCAAATCACCTTGTATTTATTGTGATTTGAGATTTAAAGAAAAATAATTATTAGTTATTAAAACATTACGTCATGAGTATATAAGCATTGACCAAAAATAAGAACGCCATATTCATAATTAACCTTCCATAAGAGCTGAGATGACACTTTGACCAGAAAGTCTTTATTTATTCTTCTGAACAAACTCATCTCCTCAACGAAGAAAGAAGACAAGGCCTTCTAAGAAAAGAGACATTCACAAATATATTGTAAGTTTAGTTTGTTCTTTATAAACGTTTTCAATAGTAATTTCTTAGTCAATAGAAACGCTTTTTTGTTGTTAATTAATAACGTTTTCATTAGGTTATGAAAAAGTATTATAAACTTAAAGGAAATCTCGTGAGTTTGTTAAAGCTACTTGTTTAACGAATCTGTACGTTACATTCTTTAATCTTTTGTTTGATTCTCCTCTAGATTGTAGCAATGTGGCTCGTTCGAACTACAACAATCGCTCTTCTTCTCATTGCGTTTCTCCAAAACGCTGCGGCTCAGAAAAAACAGCATAGTATTGTTACATCTCATGGTGCGGTTGCTACGGACGATGGACGGTGTTCTGAAATTGGAGCAATAGTTCTTCGTCAAGGTGGAAATGCGATTGATGCGTCTGTGGCTGCTGCTCTCTGTTTAGGTGTTGTGAGTTCAGCGTCTAGTGGTCTTGGCGGTGGAGCGTTTGCAGTAATTAAACTTGCTGATGGCAAAGAAATTGCTTATGATTCTAGAGAAACCGCTCCTCTCAAAGCCACTGAGGTAAAACGTTTTTATAGTTAATGTCTCTCGTTTTTTCCTTTGATCAAAATGTACGTTTAGAAATAAGCGTGGGAAACATACAGTTTTGAAACTGAAGATATTGGTTGTGTTTTGTCTTGATGTAGGATATGTATAAAGACAATTTTGAACTAAAGCAGAAAGGAGCCTTATCAGTAGGCGTACCAGGGGAAGTTGCAGGTCTATACACGGCTTGGAAACAACATGGGAAGCTACCATGGAAGCAGTTAGTGAATCCTGCACAGAAACTTGCAGCTGAAGGATTCAAGCTTTCAAAGTATATCCATATGCAAATGAATGCAACTAGAAGCAATATTTTAGCAGACAAAGGTCTTTCTGATCTATTTGTTTCAAATGGAGAGCTTAAGAAACCAGGAACGGTTGTGCGTAACCCAAAATTGGCTTTTACGTTGAGTCAAATCGCTGAATACGGTCCAAAAGCGTTTTATAACGGCACTGTTGGGGTTAACCTAGTGAATGATATACAAAAATTGGGTGGGATAGTGACTTTGGAAGATCTGCAGAGTTACAAAGTTAAGGTTACAGAACCATTATCTGCAGATATTCTCGGATACAGACTACTTGGTATGCCTCCTCCTTCATCTGGTGGTGCTGCCATGATGCTTGTAAGTTTCAGCTCTTATAGCAATTCCTTCACATTTTATGATCAGACCTAAGTTTATGTTTCTTCTGCTGCAGATTTTGAATATTCTTACTCAATACGATATTCCATCTGGTGTTTCTGGCCCTCTCGGTGTTCACCGACTAGTTGAGGCTCTCAAACATGCATTTGCGGTTAGAATGAATCTCGGAGATCCAGATTTTGTCCCCAGTGTTACTCAGGTTGTTTCAGATATGTTATCTCCAAAGTTTGCACAAACCTTGCAGAGCACGATAAACGATGACAAAACCTTTGATCCAAAATTTTACGGTGGCAAGTAAGTTTATTCTTCAATTCGTTAAAGACCACATAGTTCTTTTGTACCGTTCTTGATTCGTCAACCTTTCTTTCTCCAATTATTCGTAGATGGAATCAGATCAAAGATCATGGGACGAGCCATTTATCTATAATAGATTCCGAGAGAAATGCTGTTTCAATGACAAGTACCATCAATGGTTACTTTGGAGCAAGAATGTTGTCTCCTAGCACTGGAATCGTTCTCAACAACGAAATGGATGATTTCTCAATCCCAATCCCTTTGAAAGCCACAGCCAGCGATGCTCCAATTTTTCCGCAACCGCCACCGTCACCGGCTAACTTCATCCGTCCCGGGAAACGACCTTTGTCCTCTATGACTCCAACCATTGTACTCAAGGCAAGAAAAAAAAAACCCTATTTCTTGTAATACAAGTTACTCTGAATTTAGGGTTCTAAACTATGGTTTTTGGTTTATACAGGACGGTAAAGTTAAAGCTGCATTAGGTGCGAGTGGAGGAATGTACATTATCGCCGGAACAACTGAAGTTTACTTAAATCATTTCTTCCTCAACATGGATCCTCTCGCTTCTGTTGAAGCTCCGAGAATCTACCACCAGCTAATTCCGAACCAAGCTACGTATGAGAATTGGACAACAGTGTATAATGACCATTTCGAGATTCCTAAAGAGACAAGAGATGTGTTGGAGAAGAAAGGTCATGTCCTAACGCCAATAGCCGGAGGAACGATTTCTCAGTTCATAGTTGAAGATTCCGATGGAAAACTTGTAGCGGTTAGTGATCCAAGGAAAGGAGGGTTCCCTTCAGGATATTGAAGACCGGATTTGATTTTGTTTTTTTGTTGATCAATAAAAAAAAATTCAGATGAATAAATAAAAAAAAAAAATTTATTTTTGTTGGTCCATATGAGATAACACTCAAATGCTTACATACCAAATGCACCATTATTAGTTAGTAGACCTATCTTTATCAAAAAAGAAAAAAAAATATATATATATATATATATATTTTACTTTACAACTAATAATGGTATGTTTGGTATGATTTTTTTTGTCTCATCATTATTATTAAACTAAATAAAAGATACAACATTACACAGTACATAATCTAGCAGAATATCATGACTTCTCCGGAAATAAGATTGACATACTAAAAAAAAAAATTGGCGGAATTAAAAAAATCCCCGAAAGTACACCTAAAAATAGGAGAATCTATAAGATAGTAGGACCAGTGATCATTACTATCCCGATCCAAAAAACAATTTCTCCATAACAACAATTCAAACAAGACGTAGACGACGAAACTTTCTATGATGAACCAAATCTGCTGAAACTAAAATTGAAGGATATAAAGACATAAAACCTTCTGGTAATGCTATGATTTCTATAATATTGTTTGGGTTTTATTATTAAGATTTTTCTGTTTGCTAATCTCTATACTATATGAAAGGCCTAATCATATAATAAAAACTATTGAAGAAATTTAAATTGATATATTTTGAGGATAGGTCTTGGTTGGATACTCCGCCTCTAGTCAGTGACACGTCATTATATAACTAGAGGATAATCGACAGTGATTTGTCAGTAATCAGTAATTATCGAGTAATCCAATACATGAATCTCAACGAATCTATTACTTTAGATTCCTAATGACACGTCATCATTTCGTAAAATCATTGGATTCTATAATCCTTAATTAACTAAGCGCTAATCACTCATTAACTTTGGTATTAATTATACTTACCACAGTAGTATAAATATTGGGCCCATAAATATAGATACTGTGATTTGACTAACTTGCCATTATCTTTCTAAAAATGGCGATACTGAAGCAACTCCTTAAGAGAAGTACGAATTCTTCAGGTATTCATCATCGCCGTGCGATCTCCTTCCTCCGAGCTGGTTTCTCCACTGCTCCTTCTTTTGCCGATGTTCCGCCGCAGCTTCCGCCGTTTGATTACCAGCCGCGGCCGTATAAAGGTCCTTCTGCCGATGAAGTTTTCCAGAAACGGAAGAAGTTTCTCGGACCTTCTCTTTTCCACTTCTACCAGAAGCCTGTATGTCTGTTTTGAGATTTGTGATTTGAACTTATTCTACTGGAAATCGAATTGATAGTTGATAAGTTGGATTTCGAGTATCTATTTGCAGATTTTGATTCATAAGCTCCGGATTGTTATATATTTATGATCAATTCTTAGGGTTCTTGTTGTTGTGGGATTTACCTGTTTTTGATCAATTTAACTATGCCTATGAATCCGCTGATGTAGCCAGAGTCTTTGGAAGTTGATATTTGACTGCAAATTTTTCTAGTCATCCATGTTTGCTTGTGACATTTGGATCTGATAATACTAAATCTATCTTTTCTTGCAGCTTAACATCGTTGAAGGAAAGATGCAGTACTTGTTTGATGAGAGTGGTAAGCGATATCTGGATGCGTTTGCTGGTATAGTCACTGTCTCATGCGGTCACTGTCATCCTGATATTCTTAATGCTATTATGGAACAAAGCAAGCTTCTTCAGCATGCGACAACCATATACTTGCATCATGCCATAGGTGATTTCGCTGAAGCATTAGCTGCCAAGATGCCTGGAAATCTAAAGGTACTTGAAACTTAAAGAAAGCAGTCTGAAGCAACTCGAGAACAATGGTGTAGTTAGGTTTCTGTTGTTACTTTGTCGAGGAATCAGCAAGCTTCATGATTTGGATGCAGGTTGTGTACTTTGTAAATTCTGGCTCAGAAGCTAATGAGCTAGCAATGATGATGGCTAGGCTTTACACTGGTAGCCTTGAGATGATTTCGTTGAGAAATGCTTATCATGGTGGCAGTTCTAATACCATTGGACTAACAGCTCTTAATACATGGAAGTACCCATTGCCACAGGTTTGTCTACAAGACTTTCATTTACTGAAAAAGAATATAGAGATATAGTCTCTAGCTTTGGTGTTTGCTTCTTTGCACTTGAGTGTCCATATGCATGTCTAAAATTTGAAGCCGAGTCTTTTACTTCACCTTCACCCACAGTTTATACCCATTAGAATAAAAGTCTCTGCAACATTGTTCTTTGCAATAGCATATTTGTAACTCTTATTAGGCAGTTCTGTTATTCTGCAGGGGGAAATTCATCACGTTGTAAATCCAGATCCATACCGTGGAGTATTTGGCTCTGATGGTTCTCTCTATGCTAAAGATGTCCAAGACCATATCGAGTATGGTACCTCTGGTAAAGTGGCTGGATTTATCGCCGAGACCATCCAGGTTATTGTTGAAACAAACCACCAAGTGAAATTTTGTGTCTTTTGATTTACCACCCTCTTTAACATCATCTTCACCATGCCATTTATCAAATTTACTTCAGGGGGTCGGAGGTGCTGTAGAATTGGCTCCTGGTTACTTAAAGTCAGTGTATGAAATTGTACGCAATGCTGGTGGTGTATGCATAGCCGATGAAGTCCAAACTGGATTTGGCCGGACAGGGAGTCATTATTGGGGTTTCCAGACTCAAGATGTAGTTCCTGACATAGTCACGATGGCAAAGGTTTGTCAGAAGAAACTGTTATCATTCGCTCTGTTTCCTAACCTTTGACCACATTAATGCTATTTACCTTAACAAACTGTTGCAGACTACTAATAATTGGTATCGGTTCTATTCACAGGGAATTGGAAATGGATTGCCTTTAGGAGCTGTGGTAACTACACCAGAAATTGCAAGTGTTTTAGCTAGCAAGATTCTATTCAACACTTTTGGTGGAAACCCGGTTTGTTCAGCTGGTGGACTTGCTGTTCTAAACGTTATTGACAAGGAGAAACGCCAAGCACATTGTGCTGAAGTTGGTTCACATCTTATCCAACGTTTGAAAGATCTGCAAAACCGACATGATAGTAAGTACCTAAAAATCATTCATCTTTTTCTTAATTCAGATCGTTACCCTGCTTATACTGAACTGCGTCTGTTTGGTTTTAGTCATGGGAGATGTGAGAGGAAGAGGACTAATGGTTGGGATCGAGCTTGTGAGTGACCGGAAAGACAAGACACCAGCCAAGGCTGAAACAGCTGTCTTGTTTGAGAAACTTAGAGGTAAAACAACATTAAAGCCAATGCATCCATTTTACCGATACTAAAGCCATATCGATTAGCTAACAAAAGACATATGATCTGTTCTGTTTATGAAGAACTTGGCATTCTCGTTGGAAAAGGAGGACTTCATGGGAACGTTTTCAGGATAAAACCACCAATGTGTTTCACCAAGGACGATGCAGGTAAATTCATATATATTTGCACAAAGTTTTTTCTTTTTCACTCGAGATTTTTAGTTAAAATATTGTGTTTTGTATACACAGATTTCTTGGTAGATGCATTGGACTATTCCATCTCCAAGTTGTGAAGAAGACTTTTTAACCGTATGATATGTTTTAAGGTTTCACTGTCTTTGTAATGAACCAATTCAAATCTCACCTCGTTTGATTTGAAAATAAAGAAATAAATTTTATTTTCTTTCCCAGTTTTAGACAAGATATTTGTTGTTTCGAGGAACTTTTAAGATTCTAAATGTCACCAAAATGGCTACAAGCATTTAGAACCGGTCTTTATATAGTTGAATGTTCCATTCTAAATTATTGGTGGAGGCCGTAAAAGTTGCGAAAAGTCTTTAAAAACCAAAAAGTCGAAAAGTCAACGGTCTTCCTCTTCCAGAACAAAGAAAACACGTCTTCTACGTATCTTTGTTTAATAACTTTCCTCTCTTAACCTATCAATCACAATCAAAAAGAGTTTTCAAACATTTCAGCAATCGTGGCGAAGCTTTATAAAGAGAAGATAATGGAAGAAGAAGAGGAAGAAGAAGAAGACGACATGTTTAAAGACGCTTTGTCATCAACCAAAATCAACACGCCTTTATTGGTAATCACAGAAGCATTCGAAGATCTTGCAGGTTTGTTAAAATCATCAACATCAAATGAAGAAAACGGATTAAGCGTTGATGCTTTCTGTAAAGCATGTACTCATGTCTCTATTCTCTTCAATTGTCTTGGATTCGCTTTCAAATTTGCTGAAATGGAATACATCGCTAAGGTTAAAGATTTGGTTGAAGCATCAAAAAAGTTCAACACGTTACAAAACATTTTAGATCTAGATGTTGAGAAAGAAACGGTCAAAACACCAGGAAGTCATTCACGTAACCTAAGACGTGTTAGACAAGGCTTAGACCTAATTCGAGCCATCTTTGAACAGTTTTTGATTACAGATGAGTATTCATTAAAAGATGCTGCAACTACGGCTTATACGGAAGTATGTGCACCGTTTCATACATGGGCGGTTCGGACAGCTGTTTATGCCGGAATGTATACACTTCCGACAAGAGATCAACTTCTGTTACGGCTTAATGAAACTGATCAATCGGTTGAGAAGAATATGAGGAGGTATATGGAGGCGTCACGACCAATTATTGCTTATATTGATAAGCTTTACATTGAGAGGAACATTAAACTCGATTGGTAACTAGTTTTTTGTTTTGTATCAACTTTAAATCAAACATCAATTCCTTGTATAATTTAATGATTATTGTTACTATTTTTTTGTTCATATAAATCGAAATTTAATGGTTATTAATATTCAATACCCCCTGATTTCGACTGATTTTTTTGATATAATGATAGTACAAAACTGTATAGCATCGAAGTCTGGGTGGTGTAGTCGGTTATCACGCTAGTCTCACACACTAGAGGTCCCCGGTTCGAACCCGGGCTCAGACAATTCTTTTTTTGTTATTAATTTTTTTCAAATGATGCACAACGATCTATAGCAGCATTTCACCTTTTTTTTTCTTTATATAATCCTATACCATTTAATTACTGATTACGTAATCGTATATAACAAAAAATAAGTCAACATATATAATTTCTTAATGAGTTCGTACATGGCATTGGACATTAGTGGGTAGTGGACTCGTCGGAGTCCATTTTATTGTTCTTTAGGTGAAATTTGACTTGCTTAAAACATAAAAACAAAATTGTTGGAAAAAAAATTGATATTGTGAGTTCAAGTGGTCAAATATTTATTTTTGATGTTTTTTGTCTTGGAATTGGATGTCAAATAATCGCAATATTATAATAAGGTTAATAAAATTTTATCGATCTAATTGTTAACAAAAAAAAATTAATTGGTTTTGAGAGGTAAACATAAATCTAATCGGTTTTATTTGCATGTTGCATAATGTGAAGCTATAATTGATTTGATTCAAAGCCCTCGTAGCACTTAAATCTTTGATCTTCTAATGTTGTGATTTGATCAATGCATATTTATTGTTATCTACTTATAAAGCAAATACATGTGAGTGGTGGTTGAACCACACCAAATACAATGTGCTATGATTTTTTCATATATATCAAATCTTAAATCACCTCAATATTCTAATTTTACGAAAATGGACTGCGTTATTTATACCATTGCTCTAATCTAATAGCCGCCCTCAGCTTTCCCACTTACATCTAAAATTACAGATATTACTGAGTGAACCAAACAAAAATTAATAATATTTTATATGTTGAAAATGTGAATGTATTGGACAATAGTTTTATATCACTGGTTTAGTAGCCGCCCTTTAAGCGAAAACCACACATTAGAGTCCGTACTCCAATTAATTGAATTATTAATTATATCAATAGCTTGATTTGGTGAAGAGCCCACTTCCCATAGTTTGATGACGAAGGTTTTAAGTTAGCAGTCATATCAAGTTGTTAGATTTTAGGAAAGTTGATGTTACATGCAATATCATGAAAACTATAGACACAATTCCCAAATATAAAAAACCAAAAGAGAAAAAGATTATAATAAAGGCAATTAAATCGTAGAAACCACTATAAATAGGCACTTTTAGACAAACTCATTCTTCACTTGGAAACTCAAAACTACATATTATTCTTACAACACATTTATCTTTGATTAATTTAAGCAGAAAATGTCGTCCATTGGAGCAAATTATGCATACCTACAAGTGATGCAGAAGAAACAGAAAGAGAAGATGAAAAAGATAGAAAAGGAGAGAAACTCTGGTAACGATGAAGGTCACAGTTTCGCTGTCAAAAACTCTTCTCTCACCGGACGAATTTCTAATAAAATCTATCCTTCTCGTTTAACTTATGAACAAGGACAGATCAAATCGTGAAAGTGAAACTCAAAGTACAATGAAATGCTTAAGTATTTGTCCTTGTGTGTGTTTGTATGCGTGTCTAAAACGTATCTTGGTCTTGTTTATAGTTTCTGAAAGTGTACAATTTGGATGTTACTTGTGTTCTGTTATCACGTATTAGCAAGCAATCACAAGTTAGAATTATGCAAATTAAGAGATTACGTGTTGATTGCTATATCGCTCTTCTTTACTCTATCAACGTGCTAAGACTTATACTTTGATAATATTGGTGTGTTATTATATTATTTTCGAACGAACAATTCATGAGCAATAGGAAATGGAGGGGAAAGAGGTCCAACACACAAAAGTTCCATGCAACTCTGTTCGTTTATCGAAGGTTCAAACCAAAGTCTGCTAAACATAAGTAGAGTCTTCTCCTCGTTCTACATTAAATATTCCAAACCAAACTCAACAACGTCCTCAACTTTTGTCCGCACTAGGCTAAATTCCTACGAGCCTGCTACGAAAATAATGACCTGAAATACTCCAAACGAGCAAGATCACTTCTTATTAGCTGCAAGTTTGGTTGCAACTTGTTCCTCTGTCAAGGGCAAGTAATATATCCTGGGGATTGCTTTTGTCTTCTTGAAAAGGTCATCTAGAGTGACAATGGGAGGTTCTTGTTCTTCAGGGACTAGATGAGGAGGAGGAGGAAGCGGAAGACGTTCTACAACAGGAGGTGGTTTGGCCAGAGGCGGTGGTGGTGGCAGAGCAGTTGGAGGTGGCCGCAAAGGAGCCTGAGCCTGGGCTTGTGGCTGCGGCTTAGGAGAAGGCAGAGGAGGAGCTTCCAGTTTTGCTTTCACTTCTTCTGGTTCAACAAATTCAGCTATCAGACAACGGCCTCCATTAGGTGGCCATTGAAGGTTATACACCGCTTCTCTTGTTGCCGCAGCTTCTTCAACAGAGGAATACTGCATTCATGTCACAACTCAAAGTTACGAGAAATTCTTTGGATATATAGATAATTGTAACCAGGACACATATACAGTCAACAGTTTTGTAGGATTGAAGAAGCGGTCTTACTGATACATAGCAATGGGTCTTAATGTGGTCCATCCAGAAATTAGTGACGTTTCCGGTTTTACCCAGAAGCTCTTGAACAGCTTTCAGTGTAAATGGCCTAAGGAAACGATCAATCCTGAGGGCATTTGTAGGCTCCTTTGGAGATGGAGGAACTGCCAATAAAGATTGAACACATATCACACAGTGTTATAGACAGTAAACAAGAGATGACAACATACATACAGGGGCGCTGATTTACATACCCACACGTTCCTTAGGTCCATCCTCACTAATGGAGGAGTCAGATCTTGAGAAGTCACGCTTCAGACCAGACGACCTTGGTGTTGTAGTGGGTGCTGCGCTATTAGTGGCCTGTGCTTCAGAAACTTTGACACTCTCAGAGTTCCATCGGCGTTGCCTCTTTGCAGGCTCATTGTTTCCAACAGCTTCTTGATCTACAATGAGGTAGAAATAAAGACAAATCATCATATGTAGTTTAATTTTCAACAGAGATGCTTCATAAGCAAACCAATACAAGAAGTAGCCACAAACACAAAGATGCAATAACAATTAAACACTAGCAATATATGCCCCAAACACCAACATTGAGATTACCACAGCAAGGTAATTAATTAATAAATGACATGAATACGAGAAGCCTTACCATTAGAAGGAAGCTTTCTTTTGTCAGAAGCCACCAGTGGATGACTTTTATCTTCAGGGGCTTCCCCTTTCCCAGCATTCACATCAGCATGGATTTCACCCTTATCAGTAAGCATTTCAGTTTTCTCACTCTTATCAGCAGATGTAATTGACTGGGTTTGTTTTGTCTCCGGCTCATCCTCCATAGACTCATCACCAGAACTTCTATCTAAATTCAACTTTTCTGAGTCGCCTGCATCGATAACATTATTTTCTTTGGTCATAACTGCGTTTGCAGCATTGTTGTCATCTCCACCTCCAACAGATATCTTCTGCTCAAGTGGCTCCTCGACATCCATTGGATGCGATTCACCAAGGACTGTTGATGGCTCTTGTGACTTATTAACATTTTGTTCTAATTTGACATCATCAGCAATTTTGTTATCCTTTAGTTCTATTTTTTCATTATTTGACACAGAATCAGTAGAAATACAATCAGATTTTACCTCAAACCCTGTAACAGGGATGACCTCAGATACCTGGTTGTACGTAGCAGAATTTTCAAGCACTGCCTCTGTTGGATGGGCCTTAGAGTCCCCATCATCCAATCCACTAAATGGTCTCACATTCTCAGATTTGTCAATAAAATGCTCACCAGACGCCTTTTCCACAACGGCTGCATCACGTGCAACCACTGAATTATCAAGACCAGCCATGTCTCTAACATCATCAACTTTTTCGTCTTGGGCACTAGCGAACGTCGCAGCGTCAACCTCTGGTTCTGAAAACATCGCGGGTGGAACTGTCTCAAACGCAGCTGATGCTTCAGTTGTTGTCTTAGTCTGAGTTGGTTCTGGGGTTCTCTCAGCTGCAACTGGAGTTGTCTCAGTGCTAAATGCCACTTCAACTGGAGCAACAGGAGTCGTTTGCCCTCGATCTAGTGTAATGTCTCCTCCAGTAACAGGAAACATCTGAGCCTCTAGATTGGCTTTTTCAGCAGCAGCAACAGCAGCACTGTTGAGTCTTTCAGACTCTTCTTGCTCAACACGAAGGGCTTCATCTAGACGTCTAACCAATTCCTCCTTCAAGCCTCTTGTCGTTAATCTCCGTCTCTTAAGCTCTTCTTTCAATTCCGTAACCTTCCACTTATCAATTGGTCGGTTGTCCAAGATTGGAAAAGGTGATGACGACATCTTAGCTTCTGAGTTGATTCTATTATAAAAATCAATATAAAATTCGAGAAATTAGAGACACCCAAAGAAGCCAAGAACTGTTATCTAAACCCAAATAAGCCAACAAAAACAAAACGCAAAGCAACGCAACACAAAAATTCTTCAATTAAACAGAAGGCTTAATTCTTAAACAAACCCAACGCGAAAGAGATAATCATTATAGATGACTTACAGTAATTTAGCTAAACTTTTCTTGGAATGAGTGAACGAACACCAGAGAAACGTAAAACCCTAATTTCGTAGTATAAGAAGAATGACAATTAGAGACTTCCGAAACACAAGAGAATAAACAAGACCCACGACTAAAGATTACAAATTTCCACAGTTCAACCAAAAATCAGATGAAACAATTCAAATTCTTAGCTCAAATCCAGAGATTAAAAAAAAAATAACGCAAAAAGTTTAAATTGAAATCCTAAAAAAATCGAGACAGAGAGAGAGTAACCTGTATAGAGAATTCTAAACAAGCTGAATAGACAAAGCGGGCATTTGGAAATTCCAAACCCAAAATGTAATTTTCAATTTGCGAATTTGAGAGAGGAGGCGAATTCTAGGGTTCTTGTTTATCGAACGTTTTGATAATGAGAAAAAGTCGAGGACTTGAAGTGCAGTTGTATGACAAATACCACCAATTTAATAGTTAAATGTCGAAATTACCCTTATTTTTTCAAGTACAAACACACGGCGTCGTTTCTACGCTTTGGGGGATTTCCAGAGAATAGTATTGTCACTCACCGGAAGTCTTCTCCGTACGTCGTAACATTTTTCGCTCTATCGTTCGGCGTTTTCATTACGAGAGGAACAACCGCGATAATGCTGCGGAAGTATGTTTCCTGGAAACCTATGATTTATTTCAATCCGAAATTACATTTCGCGGTGATGAATTTGATGCATAATTGATATTGATTCTCTTGTTGCGGCAAAATCAATTTTGCGTAGGTTTAGGTTCTTTTCTTTATTGATCTCTATAGATTGAGAGCTAGTTGTGATTTTGATTAAGCTTGGTTATATTTTTGAATCCTATCGAATGTGATTACGTTGTTGCTTATTGCTTAGGTCGGTTCTCGAGCTGTCTTCGCGTTTGTCAATAAAGAGATTCCCGAGGAATTTGGGAGCTCAGGTGAGTATACATTTTAATGGTGAATTCTTAGTTAGCATCTTGTGAGTACTTACTCATTTGGTCTGATTGTGTTATGTTATGTTTTGCATCAGAGGTTTCATTTAAACTCTTCAAGAAAGTTATCTACATCTGGCAAAAATGGTCGCCCTGGAGCTAATCCCGTTGGGAAACCAGATGCCTCAAAAGCTCCTCCTCCTCCTCCTCCTGTGGGGAAACCAAATGAATCTAAAGGTAATTCTTCAAAAGTGGTTATAGGAGGTGTTGCGGTCGCCGGTGCTTTTCTTGTAGCGTATCAGACCGGATATTTGGATGAATATCTTGGGAAAGAACAGGAGAAATTAAGTCAGCGAATTCATCCTGATGCTGTTACTGAAAAATTGGAGGAGGCTCATCATTTGAATGTACCTTCCGGTGTTGAAGATTCTACTGAAAATAAGTCATCCTTGGATGACAAAGTTGAAACGCAACCTGAAGGTACTCATTCTGAAGGTTCTGGGGTTATGCAGAGTGACAGAGAAGTGCAGCCCGAGGCTGATTCAACTCCTGAACGTTTTACATATAGTTCTTCTAATCAAGAGGAGACACCTCATAGCGCTGTCAATGACAGTGAAGAGAGAAAGTTACCGTCTTCTTTGGATAATGACTCGGCATCTGAAGATTCGAGAACTAAGACTGACGTGCCCTCAGAAATCACGTCTAAGGCAGAGAGTGTGAGGTTGGAAGTTGTACCAAAACCTGTGGACAGTGCTATTGTTAGTGTCCAGTCTAGTTCGGTTCATGGGGAAAGTGAAATGGAATCTGCTTTACCAAAGGATCCTACCAATGAAAAGGCGCCTGAGGTACTTGAGTTTCCTTGGTTGAACTTGAAAAAGCACTACACGTAATAAAAATAATAGCTTAAAGATTGAAATGCAGAAGATAAATGTCTCTGCACTCCCTTGTTTCATGGAATTAGCCTTGGCTTGACTATTATCTACATTGCATAGAATCTTAGGATGGTGGAAGGCAATATATCTATGTAAAAGGGTTGTGCTACATCTTTAGAGTTAAAAGCATTCCTCTGTTTTGTGCAATTTCTTATACTATTGGTGGAAGTGAGATATTCATATGGACACTATGTTGATTGTTCTGAATCAAATTCTGATAGACACCAATTTCTTAGAAAGAAGGGTCGTAGGGAACTAAAATTTTGCATCTTCTTTGAAGATTTAGAAGTAAACTGTTTATTTGGATTCTTCGTGTGTTTGGGATTTTCTTCAGTTGATAGTTCTAATTCTTATTATTAGATTTGGTTTTTCTATATGTTCTGTAAAGGGTTATCAGAGTATTTTTGACATTCCATGAATGCTTTAGGAAATATGATCTGGAATAATTTTGTCCCGTGAAATACCATTAAGAATATGTTTACCCTTGCCTTAAAGTACAGACAGGATTGTGTTCTTAAGTCTCGGATGCCTAGTATACTCTAAGGAAGGCTGGAGGTTCTTATAAAGCTTTAATAAAATTGGACCCATCTTAATACTTCATTATTCAATGGCCTGCATAAGTTACGTGGGATTGATCTAAATCTCTTATCAATCGTTCTCTTACAGGATGGCATTCAGCCGGAAGTGCAAATGTCAGGTTCTCTCCTTAAGGAATACAATCTAGAAGGCAGTGATACTGAGAGCAGTGGATCTCCATCAATTGGGGAGCAACTAACTAAAGAAACTGAGGTTTCAAGCTTGACTTTTCTATCTATGTTCCTTACTTTAGTGTTTTGTATGGATCAATAATTTGCATAAAGATATGTTTTATCTGGATAATTTTGTGAATTAGGCTCTTATTAACTCAATTGAGGGGCTGATAGATGATCACATGACTGAGGATGGGAAGTTGGTATTTGATTTTCTGGGTGCCATTCATGCGGCTGAGAAGAGACAGGCACATTTAGATGCCCAGGTTTTTGCTGAAGAATTACGAGCCTTGAAGGTTGCTTGAAAGACAGAATAGCACAGATAATTATTTATTCTTTTCTTTATCTAAGAGGTTTTAATTAATTGTTTTGATTGTACTCAGGAGAAGTACGAAAATGAGTTGAGAGACCTCAGGGCACGTGAACTAATGTGTATAGAGGAGGCAGCAATATTGGATAAGGTGCTTTTTTTAATCTCTACTTAATCAATCAGTCCCAGGATTATATGAATATATGTCCAGTCCATAGGCACTGCTTATATGCGTCAGATAAACATGCCAATGAAGATTACATTTATGTTTTGCTTCTCTTATACATATGTGAATTTGGTGTGATTTTTAACTGGGTTCTTGTATGCATTTATTTAATCTTGGGTTCATGTTCTTTGGTAGAGGCATACAACTATAATCTAAGTGCCACTGTTGCTTTATTCAGGAGCTAAAAAGAGAAAAAACAAAGGCAGCAGCTGCAATCAAGGCAATCCAAGAGAGAATGGAAGATAAGCTCAAAACAGAAATTGAACAAAAGGTCTGCTCATTTTAGGGGAATGAGAACAAAAGTGTATTGCGACTTGGTTAGTCATTAACAATTTGAATTTACTACAGGAAGCTGAAGCACAGTTAGCCTTGAGTAAAGCCAAAGAATTGGCAAAAGCTGAGATGACTTCGGCAATTGCAAAAGAAAAGGCAGCACAAATTGAAAAAATGGCAGAAGCAGATCTTAATGTAAGTAAAGACGAAACGCTGTTAGTCATTTTCAATCATCACATGTTCCAACCTCATGGTGTAGGATATTGCACAGACTATTAAAGATCATAGTTAGGAAGAAGTAAACAGAATTCCTGAATGTTTAGGTCTGTCTCTGCATTGACTTTTAATTTCTTTAGATAAAGGCGCTCTGCATGGCATTCTATGCACGCTCTGAGGAAGCTCGCCAAAGTCATTCAGTTCACAAGCTTGCATTGGTAAGACTCAAATTTATGACTTTTTTCTTGTTAATGTCATGAAATTATGCTTTTATATACCACCTCTCAAGTTTGAGGTATGAAATTAAAATAGATATATGATTGTGTAGGGTGCACTTGCGCTGGATGATACACTCTCGAAAGGACTGCCAATCCAAAAAGAAATCAATATGCTTCAGAGTTATCTTGAAGGAATTCATAAGGATTCAATCCTAGACTTGGTGTTATCATCTCTTCCGGAAGAAGCACGATCCAATGGAACAGAGACAGTATTACAACTGAATCAGAAGGTGACCCAAACAATCAATGTTTTTGGATATAAAATTCCGAATATCGTCTTACTCTCTTCTCGTTATGATTTCAGTTTAATACCTTGAAAGGAACACTTCGACACTTCAGTCTCATTCCGACTGGTGGCGGAGGAATCTTAGCACATTCTCTAGCACATATAGCATCTTGGCTAAAGGTATGCTGCTAATTACAAAACAAGGTTCCACACTCAATTAAATCATGATGTCTAACAGTAACTACTTGGCTTTTAAAACAAAACTTAAACAGTTCAAGGAAGTGGATCAAGCAAATGGAGGCATTGAATCTGTAATTAAAAAGGTTGATGATTACTTGGCTGAGGGAAAACTAGCAGAAGCAGCAGCTACACTTGAAGAAGGTGTTAAAGGAAGTAAAGCAGAGGAAATAGTGAGTGATTGGGTTCGATGTGCAAGAAACAGAGCTATTACTGAACAAGCTCTCACACTTCTCCAATCTTATGCAACTTGTGTCAGCCTCACTTAAACCTCTCTCTCAGTTCTTTTGAATGATTGACTCTATTTTCTTCTCCAAAAATAGAGCTGTTGAAAAATGGAAAATGGGTTTATTCCAGTGATTTACTCTATTCTTATTTTAAATGAATATTTTAATAATTTTTTGATTTACCACTTACTACTAATTTCTGAAATCTATAATTATTTTACCCACTTATATTAGATTGAAAAAGTCAATAACAATATAAACATAAATCCAACATTTATTGCAACAGCGGAAATTTATTTCAAAAGAGACATTATCAAAAAAAAAAAAAAATTATTTCAAAAGCGACTTATGTTTTGTTAGTATATGTTAATGGCTTCTCAACTAAATATATATATATATATATATATATATTAATGACTAATTTATTTGAGTTTCTATTTAAATTTTTAGTAATATTTATGTCTTTTAAATTTATTCTTTTTTATTTATTTGAAAAATATGTCATTGTATTTTCTAATCTTTATATATTAAGAGATAATATTTTTAGGATAACGACTTTAAATTTGTAAAAAATTACTTTTTTAGATTTATAAAAAAGTTAGTTATGAATATATCAAAAAAATTACTAAAAGTAAAAAAAAAGTTTCTCTTCTTAGCTCATATCGGTACAAACTCAATCAAATCTAATAAAAAGATTTGATATATTTTTATTTATAGTTTCCCTCATACTTTATTTTATCATATTTTTATAAAATAAAAAAAAATTACATTAATAAATTTATATAAAAAATTATATTTCCTTCATATATTGGAGGCCTAGGTTAGGCATGGGTGAAGCATGTGCTGCATACACAATTTTTTTTGTTGGTTTTTTTCTTGTCTTTCATAAAATTTTCTTATTTTTTAAATTTTTAAATGAATCAGTGTCCCATATTAAAATTATGTACATATTATATAAACATAGATATCCTTTTAAACTCATATATAGTATAGAAAAATGAGAGAAATGTTAAGAAGAAGATTCCAATATTGTACCCATATTTGCGGAACTTAACAATCAGTTTAATGGACCCAATTTTTACTGTTTTTTCCATGCAATATTTTCATTTTCAAATATTATTTCGTTTTTGAAGGTAATTAGATATGTGATCAACAAAAATCAGAACCACCTTTTAATCATGAATTTTAAAATCGAAGACTTATTAACTTTCAGTGAGTTGTCTTTTACAATTTTATTGTATATCCTAATATCTAAATTAAGAATCTAAGAAAAATATCACACTAAAGCCAAAATAACAAAGGTCATGCATGTACTTTTTTTAATTCCATTTAAGGCATATATATATATATATAATTAGCACCTTGTTTGTCATATCCACATTATAAAATTTTAAATTATTTTTATGTACAAACATTTGAACTTTGGTTGTTAAAAAGAAATATACTTTTGTTAATCGAATGAATATGTCATACTGTATTATTTAGTATTGAATATTCTAATTTTTGTCAAAACATATTAGAAATACACAATCAAATATGTTGTTTTGAAAACTCATAAAATATATAAAGTTTAGGCATAAACTTAAATGAACCTACCAGAGTGTAAATTTAGAATTACTTTGATATAAAGAAAATATATACAAACCATCAAATTTAGAGTTAATTACAAGATTTATGTCACATAATAAGATAAAATATATTGACCGGAAATTTTCCTCGTCTGTTTATGTTGTGTTAACATATGTTAATGGCTTCTAGACCAAAGAAAAATTATATATATTAGCGACTAGTTTATTTGAGTTTCTGTTTCAAATTTTCAGTAATATTTATGTCTTTTAAATTTATCTTTTGTTATTTATTTATTTAAAAAATTGCATTTTTAAATTCTTTATGAAAAGTTGATATGAATAAATCAAAAAATTTAATAAAAATCAAAAAATTTAAAATGTTCATTATCTTAACTCATATCGGATCAAACTCAATCAAATTTAACAAAAGATCTGATATATTTTTATAGTTATTTTCACATACTTTATTTTATCATATTTTTATAGAATAAATTAAAAATTACATTATAAAAAGTTATTTGAAAAATTAAATTTCTTTCATATGTATGTTCTAGTGATTCAGACATGTCATTATGGTGTAGGTTTTTCCAGAATATGTATGACCGTATACAAAATTACAAATTTGTGTCCACAAAGATTTTATGTACAAACTCTGAAATTTGGTTGTTAAAAAGAAATATACTTTTGTTAATCTAATGAATATGCTGTAATTTTATCATAATGTTTTATTTAGTATCGGATATTCCAATTTTTGTCAAAATATTTTAGAAATACACAAACAAATATGTTCTTCTAAAAAATTATAAAAAATATAAAGTTTATGCATAGACTTAAATGAACCTACCATAATGTAAACTTAGAAATACTTTGATATGAGAAAAAATATATACAAACGACCAAATATAGAGTTATGCCTAATTACAAAATTTATTTCACATAATAAAATACGACGTATTGACTGAGAAGCTTCTCCTCGTCGGACTCTTATTATTAGAGTGCTTAAACTTGTTATTAATTAATGTAACGAACGTTGAAGGTTTGTCCAATAACTCCAAAACACTAGAATATGTTGTCAGCTAACTTACCACTAAATATTCCATCCATTGGAGTCACCTTCCTATTCTTTATTATAGCTATAATTTATAGACAAAAAATCAGCTAACTTACCACTACTTATATAAGGAATAAAAAAAAATGCTTAAAAGAAAGAAAGAAAAGATATGCATATACGTATTTACATATTGTTGGATGATAATAAACATAAAAATTTAAGCTAAAATATTCCCCAACTTCATTCCAGCTAATCGTATGTGTATGTATTTTATGTAAATAAATTATTGGTATATTATCAAAAATTATAAATACAATGTAATTAATGTCAATGCACCAGCTAATTAAATTGATAGGTGAGGTGGCACAACTCATCCAATCAGGAGACACTCTCACACGCCTAATTCAATCGGAACCGTCAATATTTGCCACCTATATATATCGAACGGTCCAGATCTCTTCGCCAAACGTGTAAAGCTGTCTCGAAGTAAGTAGTGACTTAACCTCCACGATGTTTCTCGCTTTTATTTGTATAAACACTTTTAGTTTTGCTAAATTTATCAATGATTCTGTTTAATTTAATAATGAACCGACTATATAGTATTGTTTTGGATAAATTAGTATGAATTCGTTAAATAATGCATTACTCTCACCTTCTTTCTGGCTTCCTACAAAGAACAAGATTTAGACATAAATATCTAAAGTTTTGCTTTTACTTTTCCATAATTTAGTTGTATTCACATGGATTTTTTTATCAACTTTGCCTTCATATCTAGTCTGACTAATTGTTATGCTAACTAGTTTTGTTCATAAAATATTACTTTTGATGCTATATGTTGCATGTTCTTATAACTTTTATAACTAATTCCCATATTTAATGTTACACTTATAGTAACCAACTATATATTACTCTGAGGTTAAGTTTTGGTTTGGTTGATAATTTTATTTTTTGTTTTTAAATTTAGTTCAACTCGAAAAAATAAAATAAATTTAGATCGGTTCCTTTATGATTTATTTTTTTTAAAAATAAATTCTTAGAGCAAAACCTTACTTCCAAACTTTGTCATCAAATAAATACTTTCTTACCTAAACCATAAGGTCTTTGGCATATATATTGCTTACAGCCTAAGTTCTTAAAGACATATTTTTCTATATTTTCACAAAGTTGGCCAAATTTAATTTGTTTGTTTTGTCAATTATAAACACAACAACATAACTTTTTCTTTCGTACCAACACAATAATACACTCAAAAGTAATATATTTTAAGAGATCAAAGGTCTATATAAATACACACAACGTAGCTTCTAACATTTCATTGCAAACTGAAACCAAAACAACTATCCATACAAACACATAACACCATATTGAGAGAAAAAGAAAACAAAGTCAAATATCAATTCAAAAAGATGGGAGTTGGAGGGTATATATCAGAGCTAATAGGAAATGGAGGAAGCCATAGCTATGGCAAGAGGAAGAAGAAGAAGCAGTTTCAGACAGTAGAACTCAAAGTTAGAATGGATTGTGATGGCTGTGTCCTCAAAATCAAAAACACTCTTTCTTCTCTTAAAGGTAACTATCTTCTTCTTTCATCATAATTTTTCTTTCATTATAATTCTCGTCCAAAACCTTATGTATAATATGTATTCAGGAGTTAAAACTGTGGAGATAAACAAGAAGCAACAGAAGGTAACAGTGAGTGGCTACGTGGAAGCAAGTAAGGTGTTGAAGAAGGCGAAATCGACGGGGAAGAAAGCCGAGATATGGCCGTATATACCGTACAACTTGGTGGCTCAGCCGTACATGGCTCAAGCTTATGATAAGAAAGCACCACCTGGTTACGTCAGAAAAGTAGACCCAAATGTTATGACCACAGGGACAATGGCTGTTTACTATGATGATCCTTCTTATACTTCTTACTTTAGTGATGATAATCCTAATGCTTGCTCTATTATGTAATTTGTTTAATTAGATCATTAATAAAACGATTTAAATCCTAAATTTGCGGATAATGTTTGTGTAGATATGTATATGTGTTATATATTTTTGTGTTTTTTGTCTTTTAGTTCATGATTTTGTCTTCTTTTTGCATGTGAAGCTTTTTGTTGATGGTTGGTGTTATAAGTGAATGTTTATTAATGTTAATAGATGTCAATTATATAAGCGTAATCAATTGAATATGATCATAACTAATGATTGTTTTTTTCTTCATGCTAGTTACAAACTATATTGCATGAAAGTGATTGAAGAGTAAGAATATGAAAGTGATCGATCGAATTACGTATTTTTTGTTTGGGAAGTGATTTGGTCACCAATTATATATTTTAGTATGAGGCTTTTGCTTTTGGTTTAGGTACATATTACATGCTCTCTTTTGGTAGTTTTATTGGGACCCCAAAATTTCTTTACTCTTTTCACCAACTCTTCTTTATATAAAAAATCCAAACAATAAAGTAAATATCACATAAAGCTAAATATATATAAATTGTGTTTCACTACACAATGTACATACAATCATTCTACCATACCATTCTTCAAAAGACTGATTAACATATTTTACTCTGATATTATTGCTCTTCAAATGTAAACAAAGTAACACCAGCCTTAAAGAATCTTCATTGCTCCATAAATTGAACCCAAAATCAGTTCCTGCACTGTTTTTTTCCTGAAAATCCAAAATGAATATTTGTCTTGTATGTTTTCTACATACCAAAAACAAAGTTTTACACTTTTCTAGCCTTATGATTCATTGGTTGTTGTGACACTTATGAACAATCACATCAGGCAACTTTCTTCTAGACTCTCTGAAGATCTTTATGACACAAGCTGCATGACTTACCTACACTGAATCTAAACTAACACGCTCTTATACACCTATGCAGATACATTACGTTCCAATATCATAAATCAGCTTACACAAACAAAAAGTCAAATTTGTGTAAAGGATATGTGTTCTTCAACAAGAAGCTAGTCAATGAGTTCAGTTGAAATTATCGGTGTTTTCGATATGAATGCTATTTTAAGATGGTGAAAAGAAATCACCTGGTGATATACATCATATACACAGTTGTTTACTCCTTAACCAAAACGAAATAGTACTTGACTTCATCTTGTATTACTTCCAGGGTAAATCTCAACAAATTTAATATCATAGAGCAGAGTTGCATTGCCAGGTATGTTACAGTCACCTGCATAAACCAATACAACAATCGGTTTATAACTGGAGGAGATACATATTGTTTCGTAGCATTTCTGAGAGCATGAGGAAAAGATCTTGTCAGTACCAGAAAAGCATCCTGCAGGTTCTGGTCCATAAGCTAACAAAGGTGGAATCAGAAGTTTACGCTTTCCACCTGTGAAACAAAACCGTACCAACATGTTTCAGCCTAAGAAAGACATCAAATGAAGGAGATTAGGTTACTTGCCTACTCGCATTGGAGGTACTCCTTCTCCTCCAAGAATCCCCTGGTCTAAACCCCTAATAACCTGATCAGTTTTGAATCTCAAGAGTTAGATATGACTGTTATGGTCACCCTAATGATAGAGAATAATAAAAGCTACTAACTCTAACTATGAGAACAGTTGATTAAGCATTATGGTAGAGCAATTTCAACTTTGCTAGCAATGTCAGTCAGATGCGATTAAAAACAATGGAAACTAGCGATTATGGACTTCCAAATCAAAATAAATTGATTATGAATGGAATGACCCTTGGATCATATATACGTATATAGCCAGAGTGATCCCAATTTCTGATGTGGGATATATCGTCATCTAACAAACGATTTGAGGTATTGTTGTACCTTTCCGACCCCAATTCTCATAGTAAGCGGTCTCGTACGCTTATAGCTACTGTCAAATAACGTTCCATCAGCAAACCTCGCTGTGTAATGAATCTGCCCAAGTCCAAATTTCTCCACTTTGAGACAACATTTCACAGAATTTTCTCAAAATTTGTATATAGAGAGACTGAGAGATTACATTGACGAGTACACCACGAGGGGCTTTATCACCGTATCCAACATCGAGATCACAAAATCCAAGTCCTGATTTTGCATAGCTGTATTCACAGAGAGGATCTCCAGTAGTAGCATAGTACTCAATCCTTGTAGCATCTGCCTCTAAAGGCGTCAGAGTGAGAATAGAAGCTGCTAAGAACCCTAAACCCATTCCCAAAACGCGTTTCTTTGCGTCGAGACTTGTGAGTTTTGGCTCGCAATCAGTGGAAGAAGAACAGAGACAAGAGAAGGACGAAGAAGAAGAAGATGAAGAAGAGAAGATGTTGGCGGTAATGGGTCTGAAGGAACGTGTATAAAGAGATTGTGTGAGTGTTAAAGTAGAAATCGCCATTGTTGGGTCTGAACTCTGAAGTCTTCTACTTTTCGTTCGTTCTCTGCTTCCTTATCTGAGCGGTTGGTCCAAGTCGTTTGAGATTTCAACGGTAAAAACAACAATGGATATGGTTGTGGGACCCACTTGACTTGTTAAATGTCTTTTGTACTAAAAAGTATATATTACGTTTGGTATATTAAAAAATCATGAAATTCTCTAACGCAAATATAATTCAATTCACAATCATATATTAAAATTTGTAGTTACTAATCATTCACTCCAAAATATTTGGGTTTAGTGCAAAAAATTTCTCGAAGTTACCATGAATTATAAAATAAGAATTAATGGAAGTCAATTATACGAAATGAAAAATAATATATAATATAATTTTTTAAAAAAAATTATAACCATATACAATTGATTTTAAAATTTTAAAAAATATATTTAGATTTCTTATCAGATATATTATTTAATTTTCAAAACTTGATAATAATAATAATAATAATAATAATAATAATAATAATAATAATAATAATAATAATAATAATAATAATAATAATAATAATAATAATAATAATAATAAAAGAAGTTTATATTGTGCATATTAACTTTCACTTGCATTTTTTCAAATCACAAAACCCTTAAGTAAAAGGCTACCTTTTTGCTGGCTCTTTTACCTTTTGGATCCAATCGGCCCACAAAATAGAGAACCAGAACATTAGTACAATCCATTCACATGAATAAATAGAAGCCAATAGTTCAATATCATGGTCCACCATAACCACCACCATTATAATAAAATCATCATCATCAATAATCATCATATTGTGGATGTATTCTATGTAAATGATGTGTATAGATTATTATCGTACATTGGTAACGGGTCAGTAGTGGATAGAAAAATCATAATCATTTGAACTTTTGTACACATCAACAAGCAAAAGATATCTTCATCAAATCTCATCATTTCTTTTACGACCATCGAATTATTATAATAGTTTAATACAGACGGTAGCAAATGACAGTGTTAAACAAAAAAACTAATGAGATATATGAATTTTATTGACGAGACACGCTTTAAATAATCATTACTACTGATTTATTGCATTCTTGTTCGAATTTTAAATCTATTGGTATGGTAAAAATGAGAGTAAAGTCAAGAAAATATAATATAGAATTAAATGAAAGACTAAGCACATGGGAGGACAGTAATTTATCAATTTCAAATTATCACAAGAATTATAAAGAAATAATTACATACAATGGCTGAATCCAGCGGCCGTAAAGATTCCCCAAATTTCGCCACCAATCACTCCATATAATCAGAAATATTAATCGTACGGATCCCAAAAGCATAATCACACTATCGTATTGGTAAATTAATTGTTATCATAAACATATGATTAGAAGATGCTTTATATTATATGAGAAAAATATACAAACAAAATCTGATTTTAATGAGGTCCATCTACTAAGAAATACTTAACCAACATGTAGCTATGGAGAAAGAACTAAGATAAAACAAACAATAGACCATATATTAATTAAGAACAAACCCTACCTTTCATTTCCTATTATGCTATGTTTAATTTTTTTTAATAAATATGTCTAATTAAATATTACCTTTAATTTCGGACAATATATTTTTATGTTCTTTGGTCGGAAGATGAACATAACCAAGTACCGTCATTATTATGATCATGATCGGAAACACCGTAACTTCCATTAGCTCCGGTTGTTATATTCCCGTTAGCCACCGTCGTTGTCTTCGGAGAAGTAGTAGTTGATGGACTCTGCAACATACCAAGACCAAACTGATCGTGATCATTGTTGTTAGGGTTTGAAATCTGAGTTTGAAGAAGAGCTTGTAGATTCATATTCTCGAAACTGTTGTTAGGGTTTTGATATTGCTGAATCTGTGATCCTGATAGAAGAGAAGATGTTGGGATAAGCTTTTGAGCAAAAGGTCGTAACAAGAGATTGTTGTTATTGTATGAGTTTGTTGAAGAAGAAGATAAGCCAAGGAAAGTGTTGAGGCGCGTGGTGTTCACGACGGAGTTGTTGTTGAATAACGGCGGAGCTGGGATTCCGGTGAACTCTTGAACCATTGCTCGAAAATTCGATGTATCTGTCGTTAAAACCGTCGTCGGTGCTCTTCTTGAAGCTCGAGGTCTTTTCTTTGTTTTCTTCGTTACTCCTATGTTGTTAGGAGGAGGAAGTGATGACGTGGCGGAGAAGGTTCGGAGGTCCTGTTGAGAAACCCGGTCGGGTTGTTGGGTTACGGATAAAAACGTGTTGTTGTTGTTGAAGTAGTTTTGTGGTATAAGAGAATTGTTGTTGTCGAAATGAAGGAGGTTGAGATGGTTTTGTTGCGGCGGAGGTAAAGAAGATACATGGTGGTCGAAGAAAGCTGTAATGGATTGATCGGCGGCGCGTGAATCATACTCTTCCTCTCCTCCGCCTCCTCCTCCACCGCCGCTTGAAGATTGCATACTACTACTATTACCGGACTCCATTTTGTGATGAGAGAAAACGTAAGAAATGATGTATGTGATAATGGAGCTATAGTTAAGGAGTTTAGGAGATAGGGTAATATGGTAAATGAAATATTTTTGGTGTGACATGATTATTTATTTATAATAATATTTTAATTTTTTGTGTGAAAGGGAGAAAAACAAGGAAGGTGAAATCGCATTAAGTGGTTCCACTACCTCCATCCACTATTGTCTACTCTATATATTAATATTATATACATGTATCTAAATGTAAGTTTTGATTTATATTAAATATATTCATTTTGGTGAGTCAAATTCAGTTTGATTGTAGATTTTTTGGTTCGGACTTCCGATAATGATATGTCTACAAATCTTGTGATTAGTCTTCGTGTTCCGATCTTCGGGTTGGGTTCGAATCAAGTTTTTTCGGGTCTAGAATATTTATATCTATATAGGATCTGTTATTATTTTTGTTTAATTTTGGATCGGTTCTATTCGGATTTAAGTTGGTTTGGGTCTAAATTTAAAAAACTTGAAATTTACCCAAATACGCAAATAACCGAAAAATATCCCAAAAAAATGCTAAAAATACCAAAACAAATACCTAAATATACCTAAAAATAGTGAAAAAATAATTTTGAATACTTAAATATTAAAAAATATGTGAAAATATCTAAAATTACTAAAAAATACTCATATAATACTCTAAAAATACCTAAAAAAACTATAAAATCGAGTCTTCGGGTATCCATTCGATTTTCGGTTCAGATCCGGGTTCGGATCCGGTTCTTCGGTCCTAAATTTTTTTACTCTTTCGAATAGTTAGGCATTTTGGATTCGGATTCGAATTTTCTTTTTCGAATCGGATCTACCTTCAACTCTTCGAATCCAGTTTTTATACACATACCTACTTGTGATGGTATGTTCTTGACTTTTTCTTTGGTTTGTGGGTGTATTAAATACAAGTAAAATAATTATACCGCCCACAAAAATAATTAAAGGCTTTGGGTTGTTCAATTCATTATCTGCTAATCTATATTACATGATGACATAATTAGGTCATTTAAGTTGGACCAGATTCAATAATTTATATGATAACTATTAGATGTCATCATATAGTTCCACCAACATATATATTTTTTGTTTACCTCAAAAAAAAACCCTTTGGATCAATTTTCTTTTTAATTGGGTCTTTTCAAAATCACAAATTTTAAAGATGTGATGTAAATGATCATTTTTATTCATTATTTTAAGACCCGCTTTTTATGAAAGCAATAATGAATTGAAAGTTGATATAAAAAAATGGTTTTGAGTGTAGAGTTAAATTGATGCTAGGTTTGGTCGGAAAATAAGAATCAATAATATTATATATAATCTATTATGGTAAATTCATATATATGGGCCCATTAACCAAAATGCCATAACCCTATTTTCACTTGACCCATACGGCTTAATTTTGTTTGGTTACCCACACTCACTCTAAATATTTTGTCGAGCTTTATGTTTTCTAATGCTCGAAATGGTAAATTATGAAATATATAATCATGGTATGATCTCTTGTGTTTGTTTGTCGACATTTTTGGAGTTTACATGTAAAATAATAAACAGAAACTTTTTTTCCTTATGTATGTTGTCTTAATTAAGAAGATTCAATCGTTCTCAAATGATCAAAGGAATGTTTATGAAACACGTGTGAGACATGAAAGTGATTGGTTAGTTGAACTAGGATCGTGGCAGGAAAAAAGTCGCATAGAGAATAGTTTTGTCGAAATATAGACCGAAATCGTTGTATATGATAATTTGCTGCATGGGTTGGTTGTTTTGCTAGGTTTGAATTCTGTATGAAACATAATAATGATTATCGTAAATGGGCTTATACTTTGGGCCCAATATTAGCTCAACATAGAAGATGTACATAGTAATTAAGCCCAAGTGGTCTTTGGAGAAGAAATACAAAAATACAAAACGCTGATTTGACGACGTTAAGACAAGTACTATTTTTCTTTTTTATCAAATTAATATCTACATTAATCAAAATCTTAACCACTTTGGAAGATTAATATAAATGTCAAGTATTCTTATTATATAGACATAAAAACTCCATTTTAAAAAAAATCAGTCACTATAAAGAAAGAAATTTTATATTTTCTACATTGTTGCTACAATTTCTTTATAAAATTTTCTTTTCTTATTTCTCCTACATTTATTATTTCTCCCAAAATTTTGTTTTTATTTTTGTCAATAGTAGACCCGATTCATAACCCTAAAATTCATTTTGTAAAATACCATAATACAGTGGATTAAAATTGAATTTTGATGTCAAGTCATTAACTGAATCATCCTAACCACTGAAATAACACCAAAATTTTATACTTAAAAAATATATAATTGGTCTTATACAAATATTAGTACATGTCTAAAGAATAAGTACGTCATTTTTGATTTTTTACCATTAAAAAATATTCATATTTCACATGGTTGGATACTTGGATTATCATGATTCATGTGTTAGAAACAAAATTCGTCTCATAAATATTTAAAAATTAAATTGATCTTACTTGATAAAATAATTATTTATTGGTTCCGTACTTTGCCAAAGAGAATGGATCAAAGGATAGTTCCGGAATTTACCAGTCCATCCTGACCGATCCGCCGAGTAAACGCCGTGTCTGAAATAAACTTCTCAAATTATCCATGTCAATTCTCACATTTGAACGGATAATAATACGCCACTTCAACTATACACGCTACTCCGCGAAACACTTGATTACTAATCCCACGTGTTAATTTACAATTATAACATTGTCTCAATAATATCCGAATATCATCTCTATTAATAGATCTCTCCTAAATTTATTCAGAGAAGATAACAAAATCGTCACCGGAAAAATATCAAATCACCGATAATGGCTCGTCGCGACTTTCTCCTCCCTTTCCTCCTCCTTCTCGCCACCGTCACCGCCGTAGCATTTGCTGTATAACTTCCTCATTCTCTAACTTCTCCCGATTGGATTTGATTTGACTTTTTTTCATTTTCTGATTATTTTCCACAGGAGGATGATCCAGACTGTGTTTACACATTCTATCTCCGAACCGGATCAATCTGGAAAGCCGGAACCGATTCAATCATCAGCGCGAGAATCTACGACAAATACGGTGACTACATCGGGATCAAAAACTTAGAAGCTTGGGCTGGATTAATGGGACCTGGTTACAACTATTTCGAAAGGGGTAATCTCGACATTTTCAGTGGAAGAGCACCATGTTTACCTAGTCCGATCTGTGCCTTAAACATAACCTCCGATGGTTCCGGTGATCACCATGGCTGGTACGTTAATTACGTTGAGGTAACAACCGCTGGAGTTCACGCTCAGTGTTCAACACAGAACTTCGAGATCGAACAATGGCTTGCGACCGATACATCTCCTTATGAACTCACAGCCGTACGAAACAATTGTCCAACTTCACTTAGAGAGAGTGTTAGTCGGGTCGGGTCAGAGATCCGGGAAAAGTTATCTTGGGTTGTTTGAGTGATGTGTAAGAGATTAAGGAATGTCTTTGTATTGTTTGTTTTGTCTTCGTTGTCGGATTGTGAGTGTAATATGGCGTTAATGATTCACTAAATAAAACTTCTTTTAGTTATTTTTGCATATTGAACCAATAATTTGTGAATGGGTTAGTGAATAATCACTGGATTAATCTTGGTTTGTCTTGTTATGTTAAAGGTAAAATAAAACCAATCAGTGATATTTTCTTTCTCTTTCGAATTGATTGGATACATTTATTGAGTTATACTAAGACATGGTCACAATAAATACGATAAAGAAATTCAATGTAAGGATTATACGTGTCAATAATGATTGGACCAGTAGTACCTTGACCAAGTGATGCCACGTTTGTCTCTATTGATATGATAATCAGATTGTCTTTAGTTTATTTTCATATTGCTTGTCAACGAATCGAAGATTGACTATCTTAAAAGATTGTGTAATATAAGGACAAGCAAAATCGTCTAATGAAATTCACCAATGGAAGAAAACAATTAAAAAACCATCTTACTGTTTGGTCAGAAAAGATCATTGTGTAGAAGTAATTTCTTTAAGAACCTCTAGTGAGAGCTCATCTGGATTATACTCAACGCCAAAGCATCTAACAACCTCCATCTTCGGATTCAACAAGTACCTATACACAAAAACATTTTCAACATTGTTTCTTTCTTTCTTTCATATGAACTAAAGATGATTTGATTTGAGAATATGAATCCTTACATGTTGTGAGAAGTATCAACGAGATAATCGTCTCCATCTTCTTGAACTTTCTTAAAGTAGACACGATACTCTTGTGCCATTTGTCTCACTGCACTTGCAGCTCCGGTTAGTCCTAGTATTCTACTGTCAAACTCTGCAAAAAGTAAGTAGCAGCATAATGTCAGAGTTTATAAAACTAGCTTGACCATGGGCAAGGCAAGGAGTGAAACCAAGACCTTTCAAGTATGCGTGAAGATGAGCAGCCGTGTCTCGTTGCGGGTCAAGAGTGACAAACACAGGCAAAATCTTCTGATTATGTTTAGACTCTGTCGCCATCAAGACAAGACATCTCATTAGTAAAACGATCAAAATAAAATGTAAGAGATTTGGAACTAATGAAAATGGCTGGAGCTTTGTTCTAAGTGATTCAACCTAGTCTATCAACTGCTTTGGACATCATCTTCAATTGCGCAGGTCCAACATCCGGGGAAAACGAATAGCCAAAATAGAGTAGAACCCATTTACCACAAAAGTCTTTCTCTGTGACTATCTTGTTTTGTGTGCTCATAAGCGTGAATGGACCTCCAATAATTGGACCTTTAACAGTTGAATTAGAACCACATCCACAACCACTATTGCTACTTGCTTGACCTGCAATTGCAGAAGCATAAATGATCTCAGCTTTATCAATTCAATGTGTCAATAGATCCCAATACCATCATCAAAGTCTGCTTATAGACCTTTTGGAATTACTCTCCTTTCATCATTGTAATGAAGAAAAGCGACGAATCCAGTGAATCCAAGCAGAACTGCTGGCTGAAAATGCAGAAAACATAGCATTTGAGATTCATTTCAACATCTTCATAAAAAACAAGTGGAAGCAATAAGAGATTTAAGAATCTATACAACAGCAAAACGAGCACGTGAATGAGAAAAAGCTTGAGTTCCTATACGCAATTGAGGGTTAACATTGGGCATTCCATGGCTCTGTCTTGTTGATTTACTGTAATTGAATGATTGAATTCGATCAGACCTACAATTCAAAATTGAGATGAATCACTGCTTCAATTCAATCTAATTTTCCACTTAATCAAAATCTAAATAGTATTAGTATAATCCCCTAAGCAAAAATCATTAGGGCTTCTGAGAGGTTTAAGAATATGATGACTAACCTTCGGAGAAACTTAGCCATTTGATTCGCACCATTTTTGGAGGAAAGAAGAAGACGACGACAATGAAACATTGAGATTTGAGTTCTTCTCTTCAAGTTAATCGCTTAAACTCATTTTCCGAATTCGTCTTTGCTTCTATTGAATCTTTTTCCTTGATGAAGAGTCAATTTTTGCTGGTACACAAGCTCGTCTCCGTGTTTCTTTCTGTTTTTTTTTTTTTTTGTTGTCAAACCAGAACCTATCTGGGATTCATTGATTAAATTAGATTGGTATATATATAAACCGGATTTAGCTAACCGGTCTGTTTCTTTCATGTATTTTTATATTTGTAATTAATTATTTAGAATTTAACCATTGCGGTCACCACTTATTATATTATTTGCTTTTCTCGAATTCTCTCATTATTGAGCATAAATTATTACATGGTTCAAAATTTAATATTTTAATTATTTTGGTTTTCTTATAATAAAGACGGTTATATTATGATTGATTAAATTTAAACTGAATAATCTAAATTTCCCTGTTTACGTATTAATTTCACTCAATCTTATTTGGCTTAATTGGCTTGATGTTGCTTAAGCTTATTGAGCTTAATTATTAAGATAAACCTATTAGGCTTACATAAGAAAATAATGCTTAATATTGAACATAAACGCATTGGGCTCTAATTAAAATAATGCTTAAAAGTCCATATTGGGCTTAAAATCACCATTTATGCCTTCATAGATAATTTATTTTGGCATCAAGTGAAATGTGAACACATCAATCTTCGACGTGCTTTGACTTCCAAACTTAATCCATACAACAATAACGTTTGAAAAAGAACTCTTTCAAAATATATCTCATGTGGTAAGTAAACTAGTATAACATGCTAAAAAATTGCATGAAATTCGAAATAAAAGAAATTAGTGATAGGACTCTAAGGCCTATGTCAAAAGATCCAGATGAATTGGAACGATATATACTTACGATCCAGTTGTGAATTTACTTGTCTAACGAGTAGTTGATTTATTAAATTAACACACCCATCATCATATTTGAATAGTCCAGATAATGCAAATATCCTTCAAAGGCGCAGGAATATTGAGCAAGGAAAGAGAATAAGAGATTCTGTTTTAAACGATACATGTGGTTGTTCTTCATCTTCATATCGGATTCACCATCTATACAAAGACATATATAGATTGGCCAATTCAAACTAAATTACTAAGTTTGTAGGTACTTTCAAAAAGCAGAGCAAGCAAAATGTTGGAATAGGAAAGGGTAGACTAAGATTTGTTTCTAAATTAGAAAATTGACGAGTAGGTTGTATTGTAAAATCTAAAAAGCTCACAGCAATATTCTTCCAAGGTTCTCAGAAATTGTGACATCTTTTGGCTGATGCTAAAACGTTGGATAGAAGCATTAAATTGGTTATGAAAAGTATGATACCATCATCACGTGTTATGGCTGACGCAAGTTTGCAAACCTCTTCATAGCAAACGTCATTGACCAATATGGGTGACTAAAATTAGTTATATATGAAAAAATTTCATTTACCCTAACAACACTTAGACCCAAAATTGATGACAGTTGCACCTGGTTTTATCCAGCTTCCTCTGACCATGTTTGGTTGCCCAATAGCTGAGATTACGATATCAACTTATCTTGTAATCTCTTCGGGATCTTTGGTTTTTGAATGAATGATGGTAATTGTTGCATCCTCTTTCTATACCACTTACAAAATAATATATCAACAAAGAGAAAATAAGGAAGTAAATATCAAAATTTTAAAGTATCATCATCACTACCTGGAGTAACATAGCAACTGGTATACCAAATGTGTAACTCCTTCCGAGAACAACTACTCTCTTTTCATTGATCTCAAAGTTGTGTCTACGAATAAGCTCGATGCATGCTTTTGGAGCAGGTGGAACAAATATTGGTTCTCTTCCTTGCATCGCAAGCCGTCCAATATTTGTGGGTTAACTCCATCGACGTCTTTCTCTATACTAACAACATTCATTATCTTTTCTTCATCCAAATGCTGCATATTATACATTACATTCAAAATCTTTCAGTAAGGCATATTCTTTAGTTCATTGCAAAAAACGATAAGGTAGAGTAAATACCGAAGGTAGAGGTGACTGAACAATGATTCCATGGACAAAAGGATCATCGTTGAAGCGTGAGATAGATTTCAACATCTCTTCTTGTGAACAATTTTCAGCTAAACGAACTATATATGATTTAATTCCAACCATTAAACAAGGTAACGAATAATATTCGGATGACTTTGTGTGCCCAACAAGGATTACTGCTAATCCAGGAACCGCATCAATTGATTTCTCCATTCTTGAAACTTCGGTTTTGATCTCACCAATAATCTCTTTTGTCACACCTGGTTGATCAATTACCATTGCTGGCTCATCTGAACAAAAACGAAAAATCTTATGAGATTACTCCAAAGGACAATTAAAATTAGAGCTCAATTAGGTCAAAAGATTTAGTGCAATACAAGAGGAGTGAATGCAGCCACGTCTGGACGAAGTGGACCTTAGGCAGTACTGTTGGCCGAGGCTACGGAGAGGTAGGAAAGCACCACTGGGGCAGCGGTTATTTTCTTTATTTATAGATCTCTCTAGTATTCTTTCGTAAGGCCATCATGCTTTTTTTATCTCTACACAATGTCTAACATATCACCCTGATTGGCAATTGTTTTCGTTGCCTTGAAAAACAAAAATCTTTGTAATAGATTTAAATTAAACTAATCATATTTTAGTTTGTTTTTTTATGATTGGCTCAGTTTAAATCTTTTACAAAGATTTTTGTTTTCAAAGCAACGAAAACAATTGCTAATCATGTCCTATGTATACCTTCTTCGGTTATTTTTTTTTGTATGATTAAATAATTTATATTTTACTGAAATAACATATATGTTTGTTTTTAATCATCACATCATCGTTTGTTGTAGTTTCCATAATTGTCGCTTTATATATCCAAACTGAAGCAAAAGTATTTTGTTAATAAAAATCTCTAAATTAGTAATAATTTTGTTCATTACATCTATTACAATATCTGACCAACCGCTATTATTAGATTTAGCTGCAGGGTAGTTTTCGATTATATTCTTCCAATTTATAGAATCCAAATAGAAATTGTTGACTATATCAATGAATCATTTGTACCCGTCATAAAGCCATAAAATATATTAGGGAATGCTTAGTGCTTACTCTCTATTCAAGGAGATCGATAGAGAGATCATCAAATATTCATATTAATGCCAAGCGTCATAAGAAATCTTTTAATTAGAAATCTGATGTCCAAGTCGGTTTGGGTCAACTAACTTTTTGGATAGCTTGTTGTTTTTAATTTTTATTGGCATCTAGCAGCTGTACAGTTTGGCACATTGTGTCCAAAATTTCATTAATGCTATTAACCCTCTTAGCAAAAAGAAACAAAAAAATATGCACTCCCATACTTGTCCAACTTTACAACTAATGTTTCAATTTTATAACAGATAAACTAAAACCAGGACTGGCTACTAATTACTAATTTCATTCATGTAATTTGAAGAAGAACAGAAAATAATAGTTCTCTTATGTATATGTACACATAATTTTTAAATGCTAAAGAGACTATAAATGTTTTGGTGGTCAATACGGACCATTTTACATTATGTTATGAAGTTATTTGTTTCCACAGTTGAGTTGGTAAATGCATGAAAACTCGGATTCAAAAGAACAACTAAAATTACGCAATCAACCACAGCCACTTACTGTCTCTCCATGCAAACCCTAATTTTCGCATTTTCTCTCTACACACTTATACTCTTCACTAACAACATCATAACCTTCTCATTCCACCGTATTTCCGATGGATCCGCCACCGCAACCTCCGACCTCCACCGCTACAACCGACAATGAAAACAAGCCAACTAGTCCTACTTCCACGTGGCATCGTCCCACGAGCAGTCTCCCTCAACTTCCTTCATCATCCTCTCAAGTTTCTTCACCTCCACAACATATACGTAATCATTCTTTAGATATCTCTCCACATGTATCATCTTCTCCTCCTCCTCCTCCTCCTGATCCGATTCCAGACATCGAGACCTATGTAGTGCAAGTTCCGAGGGATCAGGTTTGTTGGATCCCTCCTCCAGATAATGCAAATATCGTGGAAAGAAACAGGAATATTGAGCCAAGGAATGAGAATAAAGCGTTTTGTTCTAAACGGTGCATGTGGTTCTTCATCATTATGATTCTCATGGGATTAATCATCGGCACGATCTCAATAATCATCCATTTTGGATATTCGTTGTTTCTGAAGTGAGAAAAATAAGCCCATTGTTGTATCTATTTGTATATGGAATGTCAGGCCCAATTAATATTACCTGAAGATAGGAGATCCAATTTTGATAGATTGTAACTCATCTCAATTCGCAACCCATTATTAAACATTCTTACTTAACTCTCAAAACGATTTTGGTAAAATGGTTACATCTCTACTGTTTATTTTATTTTTATTGAAATTTAACTTAGAGTATCGCGTTGTCCAAGTAATATAGTCAAAATTTTGAAATTAGACTATGATAGTGGGCTTTATTTATCTATTTCTTAACAAAAATTTGTTACTTCATTTGTTTTTAAGATCATGATATATGATTTGTCATCAAGTATATGATCTAAACCAAATTTTCAGACCTATAGTTTGGTAACAATACCGGTAAAATGGAGGACAAACAAAGACCAACAAGACAAATTTCTTTATCATACACTTCCACATGGTCTCGTTGGAACCCATGCCTTAAATTTGATTTTCTTTTAATGGTTATTGTACTTTCTTCGGCGGCTTTGTTAAACGAGAGAGTTTTAAAGCAGATAATCATCCACTCAATGATTAAGAATTTGTTAAACATGATTAAAAAACAACAAAATTTCTTATCTTAAAAGAAGTGTGAGTGAGGATAGTTCAAGTAAAATATGGACATAAATTTTGCTCCCTATAATGAGGGCATCTGAGTCACATGCTTCCACATGCCACCAAAGAGTTTGGAACTTCCCATACACATTATTACACATACAGATATAAATAAACACAATATAATTACATTATATATAGATGTAGCATGCGTAAATGATGAAGACATTATTCAGAGAACACGTGTTGATATATAAAAACACCTTAAGATGGTTCACGAAAAAAGGGATCTTGCTCATGTGAGCTGTTCCTCTTCAATTTTTACTTGACATATATTTGTATATTGCTTTTTTATAAAATGTGGACCACAACAGATACATCGTTAAATACATAAGATGTGATCTTGCTGGTCTTAATTTAATTAATCCAAGAGCGTACCTTATATCTAATATTTCGTGGTTTAGTTGCTAGCTGTTTACTGTATGACTTCTGTCTAATACACATGTCATTATCAGAGTGTTTACTTACTTTTATTTTTAATTTAACCAAATTCTTTTAAAATGTTATATATTTACCAAAAATAAGTTTTCTTTCGAAAGAGATTTTCTTTTGGTTCTTAGAAAGAAGCATATATAATTCCGGCTATACAGCCACAATCTAACCACACATTTTTTGTGCAATTACCTAAAATAGATACAAAAAGTCATTAGATAACCACAAAAATTCATTAATTAGTTACAAAATAATAATAATAAGAATAACGATCTAACCATTATTGTTATAGAAATTTGATTTATATGAGGAAGTCAAGCATGTTAAAGATTGATGTGTTCACATTTCACTTGATGGCAAACTATAGTTTCAAAGAAGACATATAATTATTAATGTTTCTTTTTTACTATTTTCATACTTTATCGTAGGAATGAATCTTTTAAAATTGACCTATTTGTCTTTTTTTTCTTTGTCAAACGACCTATATGTCTCTATGTATGAAAAGGGTCTACAATTTTGAAATCTTACGGCGACCAATAATTGGTTGGATGCTACGATTATTGTGTATGTTTTATGAATTTATTTTTATTTTGTGAATAAAATCCACCAATAATTGGAGTGTGAAATATATTTATTCGTTTAAAAAGGACAATTGGAGAACTAAAGTTAGAAAAGTTAAATGATGGAGAATTTCTCTCTCACCTTTTCTGGTGGATTCCAACTCTTCGAGGTCGTAACTTTTGCTTTCCAACATATTCTAAGTGATTGTTTTAGAGTAGTCATTTTTTTATATTATTATACATATTTCCATAGCTTGAAACCCTAATCCGATGAATCAAAAATTGTTAAGTCCCAAAAGAAACAAACAATTGGACCAAATCTTAGTTTGATTAAGTGGCTTATGTATCTTCTATACGTCTCCAGGTCAATTATAAGCCGACTGATCAGTGTTTAGAATCTAGAGATGATTGATATATAAGATATTTTTAACCAAATAGCAGAACGAAGTACATAAGGAAAAAAAGATAGATAAAAAATAGAAAGCTCAACAGTCTTATATCAGATAGCAAATTTTTAAAGTTTAAATTCCAGCTTTACATTAACTTGATAACTAAATGGATATTCACTTTTTGTTTTGGAAATTTTTGTAAAATAATTAACCCGAAAATGTATCTTATTATTTATAATATATTTACCAAACAATTATTCAACCTTAATAGGACCTAAGATTCTTCGAAGATATTCGGACTTAGAGCTGAATTAGGGCTTGTGTAATTTGAATATGAAGAAAATATTAGAAAATATTAAAACTTATAATTGACACGTGTTGGTAATCGTGTGACTAAAAATCTTAGACTTGGTTCACAGTTTCACGAGCCAATAGGCATAAGAAATTCCACTATTTTCTAGACCATAGGAGGCATCCCTATGAGCTTAGGGTTGTTCAAAAAATAAACTCAGTCCTTATACATTAATATCTACTTAACAATAATTTTGGACCATTAACATTGAAAATATCAATTAATAATCCAGCAAATCTTACAATGATCTTGTTGTAGCATGTCGGGAGAAAAGGGTGAAGTAACATTGATGGTTGTTCAAAAGTAGACAGCTAATAACGTGGGAAGACTAAATACCCTAATCAAAGCCGAACTAACCATAATCAATAATCTAATCACTAACAAGAACATATAAGTAAGTCCAAGTCTAGGATTTGAGAAGTCAATCAAGTTGGTCCTTCAAGTATATTATTTAATCAATTAATTAGACCTAGTTGTTTTATATTTTTACGTTTGTTATAACGAGAAGATTGGAAAGTCTTATTTTGCATCTTTTTATGAGTCAAAATATTCATTTGGCCACATGAGATTTTGACTCGAACAACTAAAATATTAATACAAGATCGTTTACATGCTAAAATTTGGTGAACATATATATATATATATATGTGTGTGTGTTCAGAAATTGAAGACATATCTACATTGCGTTGCATAAATTAGCCTTTTACTAAAATGTTACAATGCTGTTAGGCTATCATCATCTTCATTGTCTAGGATTTTCTTAGAATGACAAGACTCAATATATAGTAGAAACCAACTTTTAAAATCCCAAATAATATTGCGTGAATTAAACTCTTGTAAAAAGTTAATTACTGTTTTTTCTAGAATTAAACTCTAATTAAAAATTATATATAAATTTAACCATTTAAATTTTTTATAAACAGTTCGATCGATAAACCTGATCTATAATCTAAATCTCACATTGTAAATTTATTTTTAATTTATTATATTATACTAAGTATGATCAAACCTGTTATACTATAAATATTAGCTGAATTATCTTAACTAAAATATGATGTTCAATGTTTAAAATACTTATAATCCAAATTAAAATCTGAATATTACCCTGAGATCGAATGTGGATGATCAAAGTATACAACTTGAGAATATGCTACATATGTACTAAATTGAAACCTTGGCATTAAATGAACAAAAGATTTAAAAAATTGAACAAGGTCTTGATAAATACAAAAATGTTGAACATTGACTTCAAAGTATAAATAGTTGTAATGTCAGAGAGTCAGACAGATGCTGTTTTTCTTGGGATTCCTATGACTTAGACAAATAATGTTACAAGATTCCCTTCAAACTTAATTGGCTACGTATAATTAGGCATTTATTATTTACTATTATTTTAAACTTAATACAACGTAGTTAAGCACTTAAGCCTCCCTCAGTTAGTTAATTAGGCTTTGATGAAGCAAATATCCGATCATAGGTCGAGTCTATTTCACGCTATCTTCCCACCCAAGTTTTGTCACTCCGAATATTCCATTTTCTTATGTTTTCCAAAAATAAAAATAAAAATAAAATAACATAAAGATTCCTTCTTTGCAAATAGATTCCGCATAAAGAGTTTATTTATTTATTTTTGGCAGCCTTTAAGATTCAATAGTTTGATAAAACCTGTATTTAGTTCTTAACTCAAGTACTACTTGATAAAATTATATAGAAACCATATCTGATATTTATCATTTTTTTTCCGAGAATGGATCTAAGATTTTCTTATAAACATTTTACATATGCATTGAGTACAATTAATAAAAGTAGAACAAAAAAAGAAAAAAAAACTACATTAACAGGTTATTTAAAAAAAAAGATTCTTGTGTACTTAAAGCTCTCATCATTCTCCAGATATCAACTGTTTCCATTCCACTAAACGTTGCAGGAAATCCATAACCTGTTAATTGTTACCAAAAAGTATATTATATAATCAGTTTAATTAATCACTTAATGCGAGTTTTTTCTAATTTAAATAGAATTTTATTAATCAATTTACCTCATCAGGCTCTCTCAGTGAATAAGATGCATTAGTCTCCTTTGGAAATTTGGATACAAGTATCCCAAGTCCTTGGCTTCTTTCTCTCAATATCTACAATTAACACCGACCATTTTAATATAAATGTTACTTACATTTATATTGAACATTTAAATAATTAAGAGATTCGATATTCACCTTAAATGCATCTTCGTCTGTGCGATCATCTCCAATATAAAGAGGAAAAACATCGGTACAATTAGCGTATCCTACACAATGCAATTTTAATTAACGTTATGAATATTAAACATGCATTAGTACTCATAATTAATTAGTTGTTGTTTGAGGAATATTTTACCAAGTGACTCTAATAAAAACTCGAGTGCTTTGCCTTTATCCCACTTAATGATAGGTCGAACTTCCAAAACCTGAAAATAGTTATAGCAGAATATTAATATAAAGTTTAATTACTTTAAAATGGAAATTAATTAATTTATACTATTCTAATCAAATCTTACTTTTCTTCCTTGAGTAAGACGGAGCTTAGGGTAGTCCTTCATTACTGATCGAACTTGGTTAGCTAAATCATTCCAGTTCTGTTCAATATATAGATAAAATAAACTAAGTGATTAGTTTTAACTTTAATTGCTTAAGTAAAGTTATATATTATATATGTTCCGTTATATCATCTTACATTTTCATCGACGCGTCGGAAGTGAACAGAGACACAAAATTTATTGTTCTCTACTTGTGCTCCAGGAGTACATTTTGTTTTCTCCACTAATTTTTCATAAACCTGAACCATTTGGAAAAATAAATGTAAATAACGATAAAGTAATTTATTTCTATAATATTTATTTAAATTTGAAGAAGAATATGACCTCGTCGATCATGGGGAGGAACTCTGTAGCTGGTTGGCAAAGAAGAGATTTATTATCCTGTAGAATTTTATTATAACATTAATATATATTTTCAAATTTTTAAAAATGTGTTTATGTATAAAAAGTAAAGAAAAATCTTACTTCTTCATATTTGGACTCAAGTTCTGGTCCTTTGATGTCCATTCCATGACTTCCCGCATAGTACAACTCAGTTAGCTTAACAAAATTATAAACCTGAAAATTATCCAAAATTTGAGTTAGTAATATTATAATCACTTTTAATTAAGTCATTAATTATTTTAAAAATATAACACACCTTTTCTCTGCATCGTCCACTAACAATGGCCGTCGGAAAACAGTTTGCTAGTTTCCTCACAGTTCTTCTCATCTGAAAGTCAGATCCAAAAAAAACATATTAAAAACAAATTCTTAGTAAGAAACCTTCTGTTTTATTGAGGATTTGGAAGTGAATTAACCTTCTTGGACATGAAAGCTCGATCTGGATCATCAACAATGGGAGATAAAGTGCCATCATAATCCAAAAACATTACGATTTGTTTTCCTTCAGATAAAAGAATAATCTCTTCAAACATATCTAAAGCTGATGGATGTTCTGTCTGCAAAAGTATACACATGCATTCAATTAGTAAAAAGAGATAACTATATATATGTTATAAAAATAATATATTTAAGCTTGTAAAGTGATATTTGATATACGTACGAGCCAAGAGCTTTGTTTCATCAAAGATTTGAGATGAGTAGGAGAACAAGCTCTCATAGAATCAACCCATGAATTGATTAATCCTCCTCCATTGTTCATAATAAGATCCTGAAGAACTTTCTTCTTTGTTGTTGTCGTCACATCAATGTTTGATTTGTTTTCTGTTTCCTTCTCCACAAGTTTTGCGTTTTCTTCAATAAATCGCACTGAGAATAATAACAACAACAAAACATATAAGGATATGAAAGATATAGAATCGTTTTTATGTGTTAGTAATGAAGCAGAATAAAGAATTTACCCATTGTTTCTTGTGTTATAATATCTGAATATGAGTTTCGAAAGAGAGATTAGAGTAATGAAAACAGAGTGAGAATGAATGTGTGGGCTTGAGAGAGACAGAGGCTGGGGAATGGGTATGGTGTGAATATATAGTTGCAAATTATTGTAGGAAAATAAAAGTATGACTTTAAAATTTGGGTAACATTTTAAGTTAGCAAATAAAGTTAAGAAATAAATAAAAAAGAGAGATATTGTGTGGGTATGTGTCCGAATGCTGGAACCCATTGAGAGTGGGTCCTACTATATGGTTAATGGGCCCCCACAAAGCGGCTTTACCGCTCTCACCGATCGTTTTAATTTTATAAATAGCGTTATAACCGCTACGTGGTCCCTTCCCATTAACAAGCATATGCTCTCTTCTTTTTTGCCCTCCTTATTTAATTTTTCCTTAATAAAACTCAAAAGTATTTATGAATCAAATCAATTATTGTCTATCTATTCAATGAGGAATATATATATATATATGGCATTTTTCGTTAAAAGTTATGGTCCGATTGATGGGTGACATGAAAGTTAGAAAAAAATGAGCGGTTGAAATGAAAATTATTTGTGAACGACCGTATGAAGATAGCAATTGGCAAGGTAAAAACAATTATCAAATAAAACTTGTTTGAAAACTAATGTTATTGTTGAATAGTATAATAAAATAAAAATAAATATGTAAAATCAAATTTAAATAACTTTTTAAATTATTAGATCAATATGTTAATAATTTTAAATTATTTAAATAATATGTGCCACCTATATATATGCAATACATGTAAAACTAAAATTAACAAAAAAGAAACGAAACAAATTTCTTTAAATATTTATTAATTCGTGTGTCAGGAAGAAACAAATAAGAGTATGTAAGAAAAAGTGAATGTAGATAAAAATCATATTTTTATTTGTGTTAAGGATTAATCGTAAGGCAGTTTTTTAAACGTAAATTTAAAATACAAAACATAAAAAAAATAATGAGTTTCTTTAATGTAACCTAATGTCGTTTGGCTTGTTAAATAGATCTATTCGAATCGGCAAAATAATTCACACGGTCATTTGCAAACAAACGTTTTAAACTAAGTATTGGTAACAAAATAAGCACAAGAATCTGTTTATTACAACCAATCAATCCTTATATACACTTCTATTGTTATGTGAGCTATTAAAGCTACTATTAAGTAACAATATATTTAGAAGTACGATGAAAAAAATAATGGAAAGCCCATGCTTTATAACATGGTTCTACAACTTGAACATTTCAAATGAATATAAAAGATTTGAGTCATTATTTTAACGGTTACGAATTATGACCACAGAATTGCATCAGCCAATCATGCTCTACCATGTAAATTTAAAATATAGCCTCGCGTAACTGCATCGAACATTAATTATCTTTATTATACATATAGACTAGTCTATAGCAGTTGAAATTTATTTAATATCGGCAAGTAGTTCATCTTTAACCGATACTATTCGAATGAGAGATTTGTGTGCAAACTGCAATAAAAGTATTGTTTTTTGGGTTTTATTCCATCCTAAGTTTCGATTTAAGAATAGATTTGCAGAACAAATATTACAAAGAGATATGTTCATACATAGAAACAGATAGACCATCTAAGTTAGATCGAATACCATTTATATGATTTTTCATTGGTACATTATAGTCAAATTATGTCAAATTACGTACCCATGAGCTTATTATATATGCATGCATCAGGATTTAATTATTAAGAATCTGAATAGGGTTCTAAGTTACTTCTAGAGGAAGGCATGTATTATTAAGAAAAAAACGTACTACAAACTAATATACTCTGACATTATTATTTTTATTACCACTAGTTTCAGATGGTTCCAATTACATTATAGCTTGAACATATTGACTGTTACTTTTTGGATAATCAAAAGATTTCAACTATTATTATACATGATAATAATATATCTAGTACTACTTCCAGAATGTTTGATTTTCTATATTGTAAATAATCCATTAATGTTAGAAGAGTGTGTTAAGTAATAACTTCGATTATATCCACGCTAGCTATAGAGTTGGATTTGAATATTTTTGCAGCCGTGTTTATTTGGTTTTTAAACCTGTGTTGATATTTTGAATATTGTTTTAAAGGTCCAAAATCCAAATTGAAATTAACCTGAATTAGATAAATCGAACCCGAACCGAACATGATAAATTACCTTAATAAATCCTAAATCTGTATATTTGAAAAACCAAACCTAAACCTGAAACCGAACCAAATCAAGAACAAATTTTTTTAGATTTTTTCTATTAAATCTTTTTTAATTTTGAAAATCTATATATGAATACTCGAACCCGAACTCGATCTATACCGGATCAAACTCTATCCAAACAATAAAAATATTTGGATAAGTCTTAATTCAAAATAAAGAAATACCGAATTAGATGAATCGAACCTGATAGAATACCAATATGTATCCTAAATCTATATACCAGGAAAATCGAATCTAAACCAGAACCAGAATCGAATCAATAACCGAATTTGTAACCGATTTTTTTTATTTTAGCTTTTTTTAAATGTTTTTTCATTAAATCTTTATTAATTTAGATTTTTTTAAAATAAATATCTATAACAAATCCTAAATTAAGCCCATTTTTAAGGGTTTGTTACAAACCATATATTAATTTTATCTTATAGTTTATAACATAGTCTAAATGAAAGTGCCTCCCGCTTTTTACTTAGTCTTATTAATTGGGTGGGTTCGGGCCATAAATGTTTTAATCATATTTGCTGTGATGTTCATGAATGATTCAGAATATTCCACAGAAATTCGAAACTCCCTGTTATCCAATAAAGACCTAAAATTCCTAATAATAAATCAAAATCCCCTTTGACTTTGAATAGGCGTGCGCTTTAACGAGCACCGGCTTGGAAAGGCGCCGTCTCCCTTCTTACTGAGAGCAGAGTCGTAGTATTAGGAGCGATGAAAAATCCCAGTGAAAGGAATATGTAGCGAATAAGGGGAAGAATAGAAAAGCACTCTTCGGGGCTCACTATTGCCTTTATTACATAACCTTTCTCTGGTCTACTCTCCTGGTCACTCGCTTCCAGAACAACCCAAGCATTTACTCCTAGTGGAGCTTTTCGTTTTCCGCGGCTTGGATTTCTTGTGGAAGGATCGCAAAAAAGCTTGTATGGCGTTGAAAGAAGAGCTTAGAGTATTTTGAAATTTACAAAACTAATTAATTAAAAAAGTATAAGTAGTGATGTTATTGGGTGGTAGTTTAGATTGAATGATTGATATTCAACTTTTTTATATAATTACTTAAAGAAGAAAAATAAATGGATTTCTTAATATATATGAAATATTCTTAAAATCAAACTTGTAGTATATAATAAAATCATTGGGTTTTGATATATATCACATGTGTTAATGTGCATGAGAAATTGAGAACATAAATGTGAGTCAAGTTATAGATGAATTAAGGCAAGGTTCAAAGCCAAATTCGGAACCGACATCTCACGTGTAACGAATCGAGAGTGTCTCAACCTAACATGTGGATCCTTACCAGAGGCATATTAGTATCAATCTCAAATTATTGTCCCCATCACGTTAATCACGTCTTTCGAGTCCTTAATTACACATCACTAATTTGGCTGTTTTATGGACTAATTTAGCTTAACTAAATAAAAATTAACAATTAATTTTCAGCAAAGTTAATCATTGGTACGTAAGAAACATGCAAGATTCATCATGCTACGTAGGATTTACATCATCCGTAATTATCATTAATCTCTATAACTCAACTAAATTAGAACTTTTCATAAAGCATAATGTACGTACGAATGAGACATGTTAAGATTCTTTGACCACATATGACATTACATTTTTGGATGTCACGAGCTCTCATTGTAAACCACCAAACGAGTAAATTCGAGGACTGTTGCACTTTTTATGAAAGAATTAAAAGAAAAAAGCATAATATTATTAGAGCATCTCCAACGATGAGAAACCCAAAACGAGAATCTTAACAATTTAATAATAATATTTTAATCAAAAGTTTATACATAATTAAATTTAAATATTTTTAATAAAGTTTGAACCAATTACAATGTGACAACATGCAAGAAGATTCTTAAAAAATTTTTTATACTTTCTTAAAGTTCTCAAATAAGAACCCTACTTTTCTATATTTTTAATATTTAAAAATATTAAGAGACCACCATTGAGGATGATCTTACAGCCAGTTAAATATATAAATGTAATGAAAAATGCTAAATTTCAAAACTCATACCTTTTTTCTTTTGGACAAAATTTTAAAAAAAATTTGGAAAAATTAAAAATCTATTATGTCTGAAGAGTCAATGGCTTTGACTAAACGGCTAACGGCAACGGTTGCTCCAAACTTTTCGGCATAAATGGATGATTTGTGGGTCCCAATAGTGCAACCACGACAGTATTTTTGCCACGTGGACTACTTCAATGTGTTCACTGGTCCTGCCATGTCATCTTTTACCTGTTTTTCCGGTTAAACACACAGGTCTTGTTTTTTTTTTTGTTCTTTTCCATTTTAGTCAAATTAATTATTTTTATCTTGTGAAGAAAAAATGCGATTGTATCATTCTGATGTTAAAAAAATGCGTTATAGTCTAGCTGGTCAGGATACTCCGCTCTCACCCGAGAGACCCTGGTTCGAGTCCCGGCAACGGAGTTTATTTTTGTTGACAAAAAAAAAACGATGTTATTATTCTGAAAAAAAATTATCTTTTTCTGTCAACACACTACTTCATGTTATTTTTTATCATTTAGCAATATATAATAAAAATTCTATAGATCATATTATTGGAATATTAAAGCCAGCGAAAAACAAATAAATTCTCGAGACAAAGCCTAAATAAGAAATATTGTTTATATAGCTAGCTTCGAAAAAACTTTATTAGGAACTCTAAAGTCTAGACTAGATCTCAATAAACTACTACTCTTAAATTAAAGATTGAAGCCAAAACCAAAACACACAGATTTTTTATAGCTTCCAAAAATGTTTAGAGAATGAAAATTAGATTTCTATCACCGGTAAGAATGAATCTCACAAATCTTCTCGATATGGTGAAGTCGAAAATACGTACGACTGATAGACGCTCAATAGAAGCCAACACGTAAGACTACATTTTTTATATTAAATATCTTGATTTTTAAATTAATTTCTAATGTTTCCTACATGTATTTTTCACATATTCTTACTTGAAAAAAACAATAGATCGATATATAATATAATTATCAGAAATTTAATAATCTATTATAAAAATATCAACAATAAAAATAAACATTTTATTATGCTCAACCATTTTCAAAAGAACAAATAAAAAGTTGATAGCCTTTAATTTGAGAATATACGTCGATCAATTATATGGACGTCGGCTATGGAAGAATAAAAGGTAAAGATTCTTTTTGTCCAAAAAAAATTCACTATTCGATCAAGTTGCTCTCATTCTTATAGACTCTATAATTTATTAATTATATATATCAAATTCTAATTCTATCTCTCTTATCCCCCAACCAACCAATTACTCGAACTTGATACTCAGTAATACCTTACTTTTTTAGAGTTGATCCACGCCTAATTATTACATGAATCTTAACATTAAACAATCTGATTTATTATGTGATATGAATAATATTAAACTCAAATAGATCCTACATTTTAATTTAGGTTATAATTAACATAAGTGCAATGATATGATTTAATGATTATAGGTCTAAATGCTCCCAATCATTGAGAACTTTTTCACTATTTAGAAATATCATAAAGCTGATGCTATTAAGCTACATGCAAATCTTTGATTACTTTCAAAAATTATATAAATTGCAGAATTATAAGGTCTAAAAATAATCAATTAGCAAATCTTCTGTAGATAATCTTATGTCTTGTATAAAACCATCTTTTTTGTCAAACATAAACTGAAAATAAGAGTACCTCGAAGCATAAGCTGATATATTGCTATTACAACTTGAGAATAAAACACTATTAAAGGGCTTGACACAAAATAATAAAAAAACATCACGACCAAAAAAAAAAAATACTATTAAAGGATTTCCGATTTAGTTGGTAGATTAAACCTCTGCATCAAACTCTTTTTTAACCATTGCCACATAAATAAAACAGAAATAAATTAATGTCTAAGAAAACATATCGAAAATATTTTGGGGGCTAAATTAGTAGAAAAAAGTCATCTTTAAAGAGAAAAAGAAAGCACGTTAGAACTTTAAAATCGATGATATGATCCATCAAATTGTCTTAAAAGTAAAATGTCTGAGGTTACTCTTTATAATCTCCAAGAGTCACCAATCTACAATGTGGGTGGCTTCTCTTTATATCTTCAAGGCCTTCAAGCTTTTAATGGACCGACACTTTTTTGATAACTAAAGTTTGAGATTGATATTATCTTCTTTTTAACATATCTGAATGTTAATCATCACAGCTTTGTTTTCATGCAATGTGACAAGTAATGTACAGTTCATATGTACGTATCTATGTTATAGAAATATCATTGTGATTTTGAATTCAATAAATTGTTCACTGACCAAGCAATGTTTCGAAATCCTAAAAAGTTACCAAAAATTTACATAAGTTTTTCTGTTTGAAAGGATATACGGTGAAAAAAGATGATGTGTTGATTTTCAGTATCAAAGATTTTGGTCCTATGTAAAAAATGATACATAAGATCTACTGATCAGAACTGATGGTTTCTTAGTAGCTATATAACCTCTTGGTTACCCCGAAAAAGAGCTGAAAAGTGGACACACGTAACAAAAGACGATGCATGAAGTGATAGAGATATTTTTGATTGGAAAAATGAGATTTATCGAAGATAGACAAATGTTAAACTATTCTTATAAGATGAACAAGACAAACTTTTAAAGATCGTGTGTGTAAAAATGGAATCGTTTGAGGGATCTGAAGGGAAACTAGTAGGATAGATTGTGACATTTTGTAAGGAAATGATAAATATAAAATGAATCATAGTAAGCTTCGCGTTGGAGTTTTTCACTTTAGACGTGTCTTGCATTAACCCTAAGCCTTCTTATTTTGTTCTTTATGATGATTACAAGAAAAAATAACATTAATCTTTACCAAAATTTGATACATAATAAAGTTGATATATCCTCTAATTTTCTCCTTTTCCTATTCGACCAAGCACGTGCCCTTCTCCATATATGTGTGTGTTCATATAACATAAAACATGTATATATATATATATTGGTCATATATTATTTAAAATATATGTTATATATATATATATATGAAATATATGTATTTTAATTATTTTCTGTCTTATCTTATTATTTTCATTCGCTAGTTGCTATGAAATAAAGTTAAAGTATATATACAAATTTGAGTGGAAACAAATAACTTCATGACATAATGTAAAATGGCCCATATTAACGACCAAAACATTATAGTATCGCACTATCTTTGGGCTTCGTCTTCATTTTGGAGATTCATCTACTAAACCTGAAACTTGAAATAAACTTATCCAGATAAACTGTTTCTTCTGAACATATACACATTACTTTAAAGTAATATATTGAAATTCAAGTTTTAAATTATAATCTTAAACTGTTGACAAAATTTTTTTTAAGAAAACTTGGATGCTAAATCTGTATAATAATTAGAAACAAATTGGATATATGAAATTTCTAATGATCAAATGACTGAATCCAAAATCCAGGTAGTTTACATATATTATCATGCAAATTTAGCATCCATTTTTAATAACTTGATATTAAAAACCTTTTTAAAAACTTGATATCAAAAACCTTTTAAAAAAGTTAATATTAAAAACAAATTTTACCAATAAAAATTTTTTTTAAAAGAAAAACTTGATTTTAGAAATCCTTCTAAAAAACTTGAATGTTCAATCTACATATAACAATAATGAAAACATAAATAGAATATTTAGAATCTCTAACGATCAAATGACAGGATTTAAAATCCGATTAGTTTTCAAAATGTTTTGTAAATCTAGTTTAAAAGCTCTTTAGAAGTTTGAAAACTTTTTAAAATAATTTTTTTTAGATTTTTTTTAATAATAGGGGTGAGAAATTTGACCTGATTATCAGACTAGCTGCAACGGTTGATTTTGGTTGAGAACTGCTGACAGCAATTTGAATATAAGAACAAATAAAATTATATTCTGAATTCCTTTTTTAAAAATCGTTAATGTTTTTTCCTTTAAAAACGGAGATTACTTATAGTTAAATTAAATGTGTAATAATATACCTTCGAAAATCTAATATTTGCAGCTGAAAACTCCCACCTAAAAGTCTGTTCTCGATCGAGCTTAAAATCTCTCTGTGACATATTTGCTGCAATAAAGATAAAATTCAGTAACAAAGACTTCCACTAAATTATAACTTTGAGCAAAGATATAAACTTAATTCGAATTCCAAACCAAAACCATATATTACTCACCTCAAAGAAAAACATGAATGCATGGTCGATAGTGAAGGTCATGCAAGAACTTCAAGGACTCAATGTTCTCTAGATTCTTCAAGAAGAGAGTTCCACATTTGCAGTAGCTACCGTGAAAGTCGTCACACCGGAAACTTCCGGTCAATCTCCGGCCGCTTCAAACTCCCTGAAAACGGAAGTAAGAAACTATAAGATCCGACGAGGCAAAGATTTTCTAGTTGTTTATAAACATCAACAACGTTACTGGCTTTGAAAACGTAAACATACCTTGTAAATGAACTCATTGTGTGGATCATTGTCAAGTCTTTAAAGAGAAAGAATTTTGACATGGTTTGGCTTTTGAAGACGAGTATCATAAGCGTCGACCTTTTGAGTTAACAAAATATAATATTATAAAATATTTGTAAACGGTAACAAGACGTCTCTTAATTAATGTTTGAATAAAATTAGTTATATTTTAAATATTTTCTATTGAGACGAGGGAAACGATTATAATGTCAGCTCGAAAACAGTAAACCTATAGAACCCTAGAGATGATGCTGATGACAATATTGATGATGATGGTGATGAGAGAAGTAGTGGTTTTAAGCCCAATAAACCCAATTTGGACTTATGAGGCCTGTAATTATTTACTATCAATTGAGGAACATAGATCTGTATCCTATTTATTAGTCTTGTGGCCAGTTGGGCTAAAGACGCCAGACTAAACTTTAAAGTTCGTAAAAACAAATGTAAAGTTTTTGAGAAAACTTGATCCATTAATTAGCCGATTTAAATCTTTTGATATACCTTCCTTTTGATTATTCTATAGTCTCTCTCTCTGTTCATTTTTATCTGGTTGGTGGGATATGTTCGAGCCGAAGTTTCGTTCTTGTTCTTCTGGAATATTTATGTATTTGTTACCTCCTCTAGTTTGGTATGGTGCTTTTGAGCTGTTTATTAACCTGAGCTTTGTCCATGCTGTTTTATCAGTCTTTCTTTGGTGTTGGTTTTGACTTTGGTTGGTTGCTCTTCTTAGGCCTTTTCTTATTGTAGGTGTCCTCATCGGTGGATCTTTGTGTGGTCTTGTACAGTTTATGGCGTCTTCAATTTCGTATAGATTGTTTGTAGGTTTAGTTTGGTTCTTCCATTTATTTCCATTTATTAGGAGGCTGTAGTTTTAATCATTTGTATTTTATTCTTCAATTTCTCCTTGTTTTAGTTTCTCTTCTTCTAGGGCCATGTTTTCTTAATTTGGATTTTATTTCCGGGTTTCTATGTTCTCCGCAAGATTAGATGGTAATATTCAGTATCTATTGTTTTAATATTTTATTATTTTATTTTCAATGGAAAAAAAAAATTTTGATATAAAAAATAGATGGATGACGTTCAGTTTGGTGGTAAAGATGATCCAACTAATAATATAGTATAAAGTTCGATTTCTCACCACAACATTATAGTAAATTTAAAAAAATATTAAAAGTGAATTAAAAGGCTATGAATCAGATTTTGTCGATCTAATTATTAACAAAAAAATGCTTAAATGTTTTTTGGTAAAATAGCTACATGTCTATTAGTTAAATGTCTATTTTTATCATCTTATTCATTGAATTTCGATTTCATGATGTTGTATTACACTATATAATATTACTAAAAGTTTGAAGATTGAGTTATAGAGCGAGTTTTGGTAATCTAGTTATTCAAAAATAGTTTTGGAAACATATTAATTTTAACTTTGTATTTTGAGTTTTTCCTTATAGTTACTTCTTAGAGTATCCCCTAAAAAAATTTATACATCTTAATCTTCGAAAATGATACTTTTCTAAATGATTCCAAACTGAAATTTTCCAAAAAGATAGATCAATGTGCATGCGCCATTAGTTTATTCAACGAATCAAACGTTCCAAAACTTGCTTTTTTAATAATTCCACAAACATCCACTTCAAAGTTTTGAAGTATGAACATTGTCTTTACATGATGAAAAGAAAAGAATCAGAATATTTGATAAGGCTACTTTGTTGATATTTCTAAATAAATAATTTATAATATTGGTAAAATAGAATTTAAAAGTAGTTATAGAAATACATGTTTTAATCTTTGCCACATTTGTTGGCTTATTATAAGATTCTTTACCTTAAAGCATCAAACTATGTTGGATTATATGGTCCCATATGTCAACAATGGACCCTCCTTTGGCCCTCCATCGTCCACAATAGACACAAATACATTATAAAACCTAAACAATAATCAAATTATAATTTTATTCATTTGTGTTTGGCTTTGTTGTTGAACCATAAATATGACTTATGAAGTAACAAATTGAACCTCAACTCGTAATCGAAAAAAAGAGTAATAAGTCAAGAAGCAGATGATCCAGTTGATTGATATTAAGTGGCGATATTCAATTAGAACATCAAAGCTATAAATTAGGTTTTATCATCCCATAATTGCAAAAAAGAAAAAAGACTAATAATATACATTCTTCATTAGAGATTTAAAGATGAGAAAATTACACAAAGGAAACGTCTCTAATTGGTCAATGACAATGGTTTTCGAAATTAAAAAACATAAACCAAGCAGACCAAAACATGGACGAGATTTAACAGAAACAAACCCTAGACGATTTTCTCTTTAACTGTAAAAAAATTTCAGTTGCAGAGATTAACTAACTAATATGAGACATTAACAGACACTGAAATTTAAGACAAACTCCTAACAAGTAAAGTCTCTTTTTTGTTGTTGTGTTCTGGTTTTAGGATTCAGACAATTTGCTAATCGCATCCCAATCAATCTCCAAAGAAGGAAACTTCTCCAAACCGAAACTCCCAAATTCATCAAAACCGGAATCCGAGAAATCGAAGAACGTAGTGATACCCGATTCAGGTGACGAAGATTCGACCTGAGATTCATCTGAAAACGAATTTTCATCAGATCTCATAAACCCATATTCACTTTCTTGATACTCTGTTTTAGGCGGGAAAAGCTCTGTTTCAGAACAGGGGAGATCATCTTCCTCTGTTTTTCTCAAACTCTGACAAATCGCTTGGAGCTTTGCATCAACAGAGGAATGAAGAGGATTAAAGCAGCTATCTTCTCCGTAGTATCCATCCTTATGTCTGAATTGTGGGAAATTAAGCCTAGCGAAGTCACCTCGAAGTTTATAAGCAGCTTGATCATAAGCCATGGCTGCTTCTTCAGCTGTATCGAAAGTTCCAAGCCAAAGTCGGGTCCTGTTCTTAGGTAAACGGATCTCAGCTACCCATTTTCCCCAGTGCCTTTGTCTAACTCCTCTAAAAAGCTTCTGACTCGTCATGTTCTTCATTGGAACTGGCTTTGGAGAGAGATTTAAGGAGATGTTGTCGTTGTGTCTCTGGTTAAGCTGCTTTTGGATTTGGTGGATTTGGTAAGGAGTAAGCTGGTTTAAACCAAGAGGTGTGGTTTGATTGAAACCAAAGATTGTGTTTGAATACAAAGAAGGAGAAGAAACTGTGTTGGTAAATACTTTCATAAGCTCTTCTTTGAAAGGATCTGAAAGATCTGTGTTATTATTGAACATATCTATAGCTGCCATGGAAGATTTTTGAAACTCAGAGAGAGAAATTTGATATTAGGGTTTTATGTTTTCTTTGTAAAATTTTGTATTTTTGTCGAGGGTGTTTTCTCTTGATGCAAAGTTCTTTGGTTTATATATAACTTGAGAAGCTTTAAGCTAACCATTGAAGTCATTGAAAAAAAGTTAATATAATATTTATTTAGTTAGATGCTTTACTTCTATTCACAATTTATTTATCGTCAGCTTCAAAAATAAAAATTCATGGAGGCTTAGACAATTGGAAAACGACGTTCACATATTCCTTGGATCTAAGCCGTTCCAATGGAATATTTGAATATAATATGACTTTATTCACAATTTTTTTTCTTAAATAAAAATATATATTGAAATTATTCAAAGCTATGAAGAGTATGTAAGCCATCTCATATTAACTTTGACTCAAGTTGGAGTATTTGCAATAAAATCACCGAATAGAATCTTTCTTCAGTGATAATTCCAAAAAATCTTAAGAGCCAAAAGTGATTCTACGTGAAGTTGAAAGGCCAGTTTGCCTTCTTACCACTAACTTTCAAATACCAAATTATTTTCTTCAAAATATCTTGTAGTTTAGTCATGTGAATTCAAAGGAAACAAGTAAGACATAACTTGAAGTAGTACTCTACATAATCCATGCAAACAAAAACTATAAGAAAACCATGAATATATTAGTGGTCATAATAAATTTTAATGTGGTCCAAGTAATAAAATTCTATTGAGTAAGTGCATACAAGTAAGAACTCTTCAACTAGTTGTGTCGTTTTACATATATATATATATATATATATATTTTTTTTTTTTGTCAACAATTGGATCGACAAGATCCGATCTATACTTTAGTCTAACTCTTGAAATTTCTATTTAATCAAATCCTAAATGTTATAGTCATTAGCTGAATTATCAAATTGAAAAAAACTCAGCATTTTAAATAAAAAAATTGGGAAATATGAAGAATTATTTATAAAATAAATTAATTAAGCAATAGAAAATAAAGATGGAGAAAGTCAAGAAAGCTATGAGAACTCAAGCTCGTTAAAGTTTGCGTCACAGCGAAGCTAGTGGATCTTCTTCAACCTTTTTATGTGCCTTTTGAGTTTGAACAACTTAAAATATTAATTTCCTCACAATTTCTATATGAAATTATCTTCGTTTAGATGTTGTTGATAGAAATTGTATAACGTGTATATATATTACATTAAAATGGTTAGAGCCTATTATTTTCCTTGACATTCAAATAATGGACTTCTATTTTTGTAGCGTAAACATATAAATTTTCGTTATCTTTTTGTCTACTAACAGCAACATGAAAATTGGACATATACCTAAATCAAATTTGAATTTTACAAACATCACTATAGAATTAATATTATTGAAAATGGAAAGTTAGGTATTATTGTAGAAACCTTTACGAAGATAAAGTATTACTTTCTTACTTGTAAAATTGTTTACCCACCACATTTATTCCCCAAAAGACCAAATTAAGGCATTAACTGGTGAAATTTAAAACAATTGAGATTACTCTTCCACGTAATATTATTCCTTTATTTTCCAACTAATTACTGATTTAGTATCGTAAATTAAGATTATTCGAACCGATATTACGCGGAAAGGCAATTATAGTTAGAGAGAATGGGACCCAATCTGGCGTGTTCACACGTAGGATCTGACGTGGAAGTCACTACGTCTTGGTCTGATAACTGACAGAACGGAAGCTAACGAATATAAATCTTTGGTTAAACTACTTTTAAGTTTTGATCTGATCGTTAAATCTATTTGGTAAGAGAATCATTAACGTAAATTAGGAATAATTCTAAAAAGTAATTGAGATTAACTCCATTACACGTCTTATAAAGTAGTATTCCTTAGCCCTATTTTTAACTTTCTACATTTTCTTTTTTAATGCTGATCGTTACTTTATTATTGGTAAATGATACGAAATTCCACATGGTAAATGCTACGAAATTCCACACGAATAATATTAAAATAATATAAATAAACTTAAGTTGCAAGTGATCTTTAGCCTAGTATCAGGTAATAAGTCTACAAGAGACAGGCGCACTTGCACATCCAAGGATCGAGTCCTGCCACTTGCATTATGCAGGAACTTGGCTAATGGACCGGACAGTTGTGACCCATAAATTTCATATGTTTCGAATTGTTTTTAGTCTGGTTGTTAGAATAATCCAATTAATAACTTGACATCATAGTTCGATTCCTACCTGCTACATTATGATAGTTTAAAAAAGAGATTTTAGTGGTGCGTTTTAGGCTATATATTAAGTGTTGTCGATCTAATTATTAAAAAAAACTTAAATTTAGTTATACTTTTTAGATGTTATTTGCCAACCATAAAATCAATTTTTGAAAAGAAAGAAAATATTAATTGATATCAATTGAATTATATGAAACGTTCAAGAAATTAGAGTATTCATTAGGTCTTCATTGACAACTGTAGTTAGTTGTATTAGACTTATCCTTTCGTTTAATAAATGATTGATTATGATCAATGCTCATTGATAATGATCATATAAACCGAAGAAACCATACATATAACATTATTCAAAGGACGACCTAAATTTCTCAAGGAAATAGATAATCTCCAAGTCAACCCACTAATTGTGCAAATAAACTAATATTGCAATGATTGTCTATTCATCGACAATAGATGTTAGTGATCACTTAACATACACGACACATCATGAGTACTTACCCATATCATTTTATATTCCGCGAAGCTAGTTGACTTTACGAAATGTCAACTCCTCCACTATTGGAGGACAAGATAAGATTACAATCAAAATTATATTCCTCGAATATGACACAAATTTGTGACCACATATTCTCAAACTAAGGTCACCTCTAATCGAAACTTACAATTTTTCTTCACTCCTTTTTTTTTGGTCGTAAAATTTATCTTTTTCTTTAGTCAGAGTCGTAATATTCTCTAGATTTTTAATCAAACTGTCATATCAAGACCCAAACAAAGCCCAATTCGGGCCTTTACTCTTAAGGAAAATTGATAGTCTCGCACGTCGGTCCATTTGGAAGCATTACTTTTAAGAGTTTTTTTTTGACATCATAATTACATCCTCATACATTTTCAATGCCGGAGAGGTTGATTAGAGTTAGAACTTAGAACTAATAATGTAAGCAACTCTAGCTGCTTCACTTTTAACTTTTACATCTTCATACATTTTCAAAGAGGCTTCTGAAAACTTATTCAATCTCCCTAGAAGCTTAGGCAAACCTAAATGCAGATTCGGCAAATCTGAAATCAACACTGAACCACTTTTTTTTTTGCTCAACATCTCCATATCTAACGAGAACCTCTTGATTGATCCGATAAGTTCATCATACGACAGTGATTTGATTCCAACCGACCAGTCCCAATCTATACAAACACATTTCTAGAATCTGAAATCAGTGAATTTATAGAACATAATTATGGAGGTGCCTTAACATATTTTGTTTGTTTCTTATTCAAGCATACCGAGTCTGTAATAGTGTTACATACTGATCTTTGATGATGTGATGATACAAAAAAAGTAAATAATGTAAAAGACAATAATCATTATTTATGTCAACTCAAATATAAAAGCATTTACGTGCATGCGTGTAGCATTATTTAGGAAAATTTTATTTGCCGTATTAACAATATTGGAGGTGGATCTGTTACCCTCCGCTTATTGATATCGGATTTCGGACCATCAAAACACTTGACCCAAAAATCTATTTGGCTATATTATCATGACAAATTAAAAATCCTGAAAATATAGAATACTTCCGAAAATTTAGAATAATCTTTACAGATAAACTTAATATTTTTTTTTGTCACAAGATAAATAAATTGTACATTTTAAAAATGTCTTATTCTGAAACTGAGAGGAGATAAAGATGAGAAGATGATGATGATGAGAGGACTAGTAGGATCAAGACCACCAAGATGTAGATAAAGTTAAGTGTATATCCAAATACGAAAAGGAAATTGTACCTTTATCAATTATAACTAAGTCTTCTCTAATCCTCTATAAAAAGAGAAGATTACCACAAAAAAATATCAAACATTCTAGTAGTCAGTACACAAAAATCTCTACCGCCTTCTATTCGAGATCCGTTCGAACACAGATTAGTCACTTTCCTTTTTTTATTCTTTGTTGCAACTTCAACTTTTGATATAGTAATTCCAGTCAAATTTCGAGTGTAATTTTAACATAATGTTTTGACACCGGAATAATCGGATTTTGTAGTCTTTAATTTTTAGTAATGACCACTACAGAGTGGTGTAATTACTTATAAAATTTGAAATCAAGTTGAATGAGAAATAGAGTTCAAAAAAGCGCAGTTTGGAAAACAAGGACTGAGTACAAAACATACTTATATGATTTGTATTGGTATATTTGGGCTAAGATTTGATTAATCAAAACAAAGATATAGCTTATTGCTTTAATCAATTAACAAGTCCATGAAGCCCATATACGTAAAGTTCCTTTAACGTGTTTGTGTTTGTGTTTGGTAGGTAACGGATAATCATCATCAATCTATCGGGAAGATTGTCTCATTAACTTTTACCACTAATTGCAAAAAGATTTGCCTTAGATGGCTACCTTGACTCTCAATATAACGTAATTGTTGGTCTTGTGATTCTATTGTGAAGTGCTTAGATCGATTTATTTGATCCTATTTGTAAGCCTAACATTCTTTACTTACAAATCTTTTTATATTCACATTAACACGGAGACGGAGAGAGAGTTAAAAAGAAGAGAAATAATCTAATTGTTTGTCATGTAAACTGCAAGCTGATATCTCTTGTCTGAAAATGGTGCGGAGTAGCAACATGTCAAGTTTTCTACTGATTTTGCTGATTCTAAATTCAATCATTTTCAGTCTTACGGTTAATGGTAAGTGGGTCAATGTCATATTTCCATATTTTTAAACCAAAATCTTCCAAAACGTTTTCTAAACTTCTTCTTCTTTTACTTCTTATGTTATTTACAGGTAGACCAGAGCCTAACTCAGTTGAATTCACTCCGGTACAGTTTCCATATCCACTGTTTTGGTTTGGTTTAGTAGTTCTCTTGGTTCAATCAAATTGGTTTTAAAAGTCTCTAATTTTGAAACAGAGAGGAGATAAAGATGAGAAGATGATGATAGGATCAAGACCACCAAGGTGTGAGAGAGTAAGATGTCGTTCATGTGGACATTGTGAAGCAATTCAAGTTCCTGCAAATCATCACAAAGCTTCACTCTTCTACTTCTGCTTCTGAAATTATGAATCCTGATTATACAAGAGGAGATGATAATATTAATTACAAACCCTTGAGATGGAAATGCAAATGTGGTAACTCTATCTACAATTCTTGATGAAATTTTCTTTATTTTCTGAGTTCAAAATTTAAAATTTCTGTATACACATCTATGATTTTAGTTTCTAATGTTCAGGTTTTCTGATAATTCTGCGTTACTGATTTTATTGATGTGTTTTTTTTTTTACATTATAATTACACTAATAGCCCTTTTACTAAATAATTTTCAATGCCTGAGAGGTTGATTACAATTAGAACTATTAGTGTAAGCAACTCTAGCTGCTTCACTTTTAACTTTGACATCTTCATACATTTTCAAAGAAGCTTCAGAAAACTTCTTCAATCTCTCTAGAAGCTTAGCCAAACCTGAATGCACACACGACAAATCCGAAACCACGACCGAACCACCTTTTTCTTCGCTTAACATCTCCATATCCAATGAGAACGCCTTGATAGACCCGATGAGTTCATCAGACGGTAGTGATTTGATCCCAACCAACCAATCTCGACAAAGCACGAATATCGCTGGGGCCACGACACGGCGTGGAGACCATGCTCTTCGGTTTCTTGTAGAACGTTCTTGAGGGATTAAGACACAGTTGTGAAGCCAACCATTGAGAGCTTCAACATAACTTGTCATACTCTTAATCATATCCACAAAACTCAGACCAAAACACTCTGTTTCTTCTATAAGTTCGGACAAAATTCTTCGTTTAAGTGTGTTTTCGAGCGCTGCTTTGGAGGAACTTCGGCCATGGTAAGCTAAAGATATGGTTATGTATTGTGAATGATGACATTCAAGCATCGCTTTCCACATTCTTACCAACCTAAAGAGATAACAAATTATCAATCAGTTTGTCTAAACTAGAGAAGTTAGAGACTTTTAGTTATAAGTTGTAATACCCTTGAAGAAACTCTAACAGCTGTGGCTGAAGCTCATCGTCTCTGATTTTCTCAATCCGTTTCGAAATTGAATCAACAGACTGAATTGAGACTCTGATTCTTGAATGAAGATCTTTAGCAGCTGCTCTTGTTTTATCCATCGATTTAGCGCTGTGATCCTTTGCGAATTGGATCTTTAACCGCTTGCATTTTCGGTCATACTCTTTCCTTATCATCTCACTTGCCTGCATGAAAACCAAATGAAAGGTGAGCTTCATTGAGCACAACATGAACCTAAAGGAGTTAGGCCACAGATTTTATACCTTGACTTCATCATAGAGTTTTCTTTCCCAAGCGTATAATCGATCAAGTGAAGAAGAGTGACTTCCAGAGATCATACAAAACTCTTCTACGAAATCACTTCCACTTTCATCATCATGATCTTCTTTTGATGACTGAATCAAAGGATTTCTAGAAGTCGAGGATCTTGAAGACGATGTTCTCTTCCAAACAATGACTTTATTAACTTGATGACTCAATGGCTCTACATTAAAGCCTCAATCAGACACTGAAAGCGATAACAACAACAGACCAATTATACAACGAACCATGAACCAAACCTTGAGAAACTGGTGAAAAACTCTTCCCTCTACAACAAGCTCGCTTCAAAGCTGCAACAAACGCTAGTGAATTTCCATTTCCTGTAAACAAAACATTCAATGTCAAATTTTCATATCAAAATCCATTCATATGAAAATAGACCACAGAGACATACCTGTCATATCAGCAAATCCGACTTTGATTTTGTTTGCTTCAAGCATTCTTGAAACTTCTTTTCCAGACTCAGAAGCTCTAAAGAACTTATGCTCTATATCTTTCATACTAGACACAAAGTCTTTAGCTCTATGTGTAATAAACTCTGATGGATCTTCTCTTTCACCATCATCACAACTCTGTTTCCTCTGTTTTCGTTTAAACATCGAGTCTTGTAAATTCCCTGAACCACATTTTGATACATTTCCATGACTTAACTTCTCTAACCCTGTAACTACACCATCACAATCAATCTCAGCTTGTTTACCTCCTGCATCAAATCTAAAGCTATCTAAATCATCACAAGTATCAAAATAATCCCAAGAAGATGTCTCTGGCCGGCGAGAACGCGGAGGAGGAGGAGGAGGAGAAACCACCGGCATTGTCTCCTCCAGATCGTAGTCCACGTCGCTTAGAGGGTTAATCGTGAAAGTTACAGCAGAATTAGCCGTATCAGTCTTTACATAGCTTAAATTCAATATTGGTTTAGGGTTAGGGCTTTGGTTCGAGTTGTGACTCAGAGGACTCGCCACTGAATCATCCCCATAAGAGGAGTTATGAGAAGGAGATTTCTCAGGCTCTGTGGCCGTTAACGACGGAGATGATTCCTCAGCCATCTCAGCCTCTGCGTACTGCCGGAGACAAGCTCCGATGTTTCGGAGTGAACGGATGTATGACACGTGTGCAGCAGCTAAAGCACATCTCGAATCCATTACTTGTTTGATAAATTTCTTTCTCTCTTTACATAAATGAAGTGGTTCATTCTTCTTCATTGATGATTTCGAGTTTGAACATCCCATTTTCTCCAAAATCGAATGACCCATTTCTTCAAATTCAAAAATTTAATAATAAAAAACGTAACTTTGGAGTCCTTCCCGGAAATCTCTCACAATGGTTACAAAACAAAACAAATTAATGAACCCATCTAAACTAATCAAAGAAAAGAATAAATAGAGGTTTTGTTTTTTTCCTCTAATGGAGGATTAAGAAGAACAGAGTGAACAGTAGCTTTCAACACGAGAAGAGGAGGTAGTTGGAGAATCACTTAATGAATGTAGAGAAGAATCCAAAAGGCTTATTGATGGAGAAACCAGAAAAAGTAGCATCGATTCAACAAATCTGAGAAACAAAAAAAAAAAAAAGAAAGAGAAAATTGCACAAATGGTCAGAGTGAAAAGAAAAGAAACAAAGGGTGTGGAGAAATTTTGTCTTTGTTGTGCATCGATTAACGAGGAGATAATAAAATATTTTAGTGATTTTAAACAAACAAAAAAAAAAGTACAGAGATTTTAGTTCATTCTAAATACAGATCATTACTCCAAAAGCTGAGCTAGAAAAATAAAGTTAAAGTAGTGAGAAAACCAAAATTTTAGCAAAAGTTTCAGATTCTGTGTCTATAGATACTACAAAATCTATTTATAGTCTTTAGTGAATATGAAAGCTACAAACTTTGAATATTTTTGTTTGCTTATCATTTATTGACTTCGGTATTTGGAGAGAACTTAAAGAGGGAGGGAGGGAAAATCAGCTCAAAATCTAACGTACCAATTTCGGTTTGATATCTAGTTTTCCGGTTATCGATTTACGCATTACCTATATACGAAAACTGAATGACTTTTATTAGATATTAAGGTTTACTCATTGAGTTCGGTTTATATATCCAAATACAAACCGGTTCTATCTAAACCGAACTCAATGAGTAAACCTTAATATCTAATAACTTTGGATACTCATTAAATTATCTACACATCATCGTCAAAGATTTGTTCAAACTTCAGAAGTTATAAGTTAAGTTCTGACCTAATTGGGCCAGGAACTCGAATCATATACATAATTTATTTTGTTCGGGTGTGAGCAAATTGCTCTTGTTTGGTTTCGAGGGTCTCTCTAACGGCTCCTTAAAACGTGGGCTTTAGTCAGTCTATATGAGGCTTGACAACAAAAATTGGCAACACTCAAAATATTTTATTAAAAATTGTATCTCGACTTTATAAGTTTCTCGATTTTTTTTTTTTTTTTTTGCAAATAAGTTTCTCGATTTTCCTTGCAGAAAGAAGGTAACAAGGGACAAGAAAGAATGGAGGCTTATTTATCATATTGTGTAAGAGAATATTTCATATTGTAAGATGGTATAGACAGGGTCGGTCGGTCATGAAACTATAGAGGCCATAGACAACGTAGAAAAATGGAATCTATGTGTAGTTTTCGACTTAAATATATATAGGTTTTTTTAAAAAAATCTGGTCATAATTGAAAAGAAAACTAAGAAAATAGTAATGAAAACACACAAAATTAATTTTTCTTTGTTTTTTTCAATTGAGTATGTCTATAGTTATTATTTACTATATTTCTTATGTGATTTTATTGTCAAAAATTGATATGAAATTATATATATATATATATATATATATATCTATAAGAGATAAACAGTAAAATTATAAGTTTTTATGAAATTGAGGTATTTTAATATTGGGGACCCTAAGCCCGTGCTTCACTAGCTTAAGGCCGTACTTTACTGGCATATACTCAGGAACGACCCTGGGTATAGAGAATAATACAATGTGATGTTTTGCTCTAATTATCTAGAACTTTCAACGATGAAGAGAATCAAAGTTTCATAATCATTTGTGTGAATTTAATAAAAGTTGTGTTGGTCTGTTGGATGCGTTTATTGGTACCAATTATTCTCATAGCCTAGGGCAAGGTCTTAATGTATACAAATTACTATAATTAAAAAACAGTGGCAATAACAGTAATAAACCACTTATGAGTATTGTTGTAATCACTACGTACTATAAATTTGGTAATAGAAGCAATCTTAGCAAGCCTTGACTTTGTTGCACGTATGACACTATAAGACCCACACACACACATTTGTTCATTTCATTATAATGTTGACACTTTCTTATGGATAACAAAATCCTAAATTATATTATGATTTATGAAGTCATATGAATACTCAAATTTAAAGAATCAAACCTTCTTCTTTATAGAATCATATAATAAATATTCCTTATTCTATATACCATATCTTGGAGATTTCACTTGTATTTGTAGATTCATATATATTATTAATAATGATATTTTTTTCCTTAATTTAAGAGTTGTAGACCTTTAAAAGTGATTACAAATCTCATAAGAAATCAAACTAATTATATATCGATTTTATCGATCTAATTATTAATTAAAAAAGATTTGGTTCGATATCACGATTAAAAAAACATAAAAAGAGTTTAAAATTTGTAAAAAAACATAAAAAAGAGTTTAAAATTTGTATTAAAAAAAACAAACATAACTAGGGAGGGATGTTTGATGTCCACAGACCAAAATATTTGGAATTATTGGCCTACCAATAAAGACCTAAGGAATAATAATTGAATCTCTAAAATTATTTAATTAAGAATTTCGAGTATATACGTAGGCATAATTAAAATAATCATACACTAATATGATTGCGTGTGTGTTTATAAATTGAGTGGCATGAACACACAACTAATTCCCCTATCTCTCTCTTTCACTATAAAAAAAATCGATTTCTTTTTTAGAAACAATAATTATGTTGATTGGTAATCGACCACGACCACAAATGCAGAGAACAACAAGCATAACAAAGATCACTATCGAAATTGATGATGATCAAATTGCTATTCGAAACTCTGACGTTGCTATGACGGTGCTAGACGGTGGAGATAGTTACAGCCACCGGAGAAACGAGATGAAAGACGGTGGAAGATCGTCCTCGTCGCCGTCGTTTCTTGGAAACTGTGGCTTTTGCAAACGCCATTTAGTTCCAAATCGTGATATTTACATGTACAAGTATGTTTACTTCTTATTTTATTACTCTTTTATTCATTATATGTCTCTATTCTAATGCGTTACAGATTTATAAATTAATATAGATTTGTAATAATGTAAATAAATTGTAGAGGGGACAAAGCGTTTTGTAGCATAGAATGCAGAGAACAACAAATGGAGCAAGACGAAGGCAAAACCAAAAACCGTGTCGTGTTATCAAGACCAAAGTGATTATAACACATGCAATGACTCAGATTTGGTCTTACTATTAAGTATGTGCGTGGGTTTTACTTGAGTGATTATTGTCGTTAATTAGTATCATTATGTAAAATCAACCCTCAAACAAAATAAAATGGGTTTATTTACTTTGAAGAAATGCGTTTTTACTACTATTTTCTGTAGCAAAAAAAGAAGTTATTTTTATAGTTTAAGAGGTAGTGAATGTTGAAGTAAGCGCACCACGAACGTCATTCTTAATAATTACTTTAGAAGAAAATTAATCTCATATTTCTCAAGGTGATTAAGATATTATGATTTATTAAGAGTCACATCCTTTGCCTTATTTGATAGCTAGTACATGAATAGTAATAACAGTACGAATGAATAATTCTTAGTGGACATTATGAAGTTTCTTATGGTCTTTTAGGAGTCTTGTGAAGGAATCATTGGTTGAAATTATGTGAAATAATAGAAGATAAAACCTTTCATAATGTTTAAAAGAAAATTATAGAAAAAAGTTTAAATAATGGGATTAATGGAGGTCACTGTCTCGTGACGACGAAAGCGTCTGATAATTAATTATGTGTAGAGTAAACTAATGAGAACACACGTCACACACTCGATCACAGCTTAGTGATGACCTAATTACCATTTGCTATTAATTATAGGATCTATTTTTGTTGTTACATATATTAAAGATCAACTTTGATCTAGAGATTACATATCAATCATAAATTAATTGTGTAAAAATTATGATATTGATCCCTTTAATCACATATCAATCAACTTTGATCTAGGGATTATAAATTAATTTTAGTTCGAAAATGCAAATATTTTTAAGACAATAATTAAATTTAAGCAAAATAAACCTAGGATGGGTGGTCCTAGCTTTTCTTATGTATCAGAGTTCGATTCCTTCCTGATATAAAAGGAAGGGAAAAAGAGAGATTTTAGAATATGAGTTTTGGTTATAGATCAAGTGTTGTCTATCCAATTATTAAAATAAGGTTCACAAAAAAAAAAATTTAAGCAAAATAATAAATGGTTTAATGGAAATAAATCGTTAGCAGTAGCTTATGGATAATATTAGGTTTATAATTGGTCTACAAGTTATTTGTATAATAATTTTGCTTTTTTCTTCTGAACTCCAAAGTTCAAGGCATAGTTGTTGGAGTTCCCGGAGTCATCATATGTGTATTTCATTATTAATTACTCATTACTTCACTATCAATTACTTATATGATTAAAGGGATGTGAGTAGATTCATAGATATGATGGTATCTTCAATTAAATTAGTCCTCTCGAATTTATAACTAATTAATCTTTTAATTAATAAGAGATCATTGAGGTCATTGATGATGCTATTAATCTATATATTAAATCTCTTTTCAATGGTTTTCTGAATCAAGAACAGGTCACATATCTATTAACTATTATTCTATAGAATAATTATGAAAACGACTATTACATAATTTTGATATAATATAATTTGGAAGTTAATTTTGTGATAAAATGTTTTTTTTCATCCGCTCATTGTCGCTTAATAGATAACATTATAGCAATATCTATGGATAAGCTTGCTTACACAAATATGAAACCGAATCATAAAGCGATTGCGAGATTATAATACAACATGAGATTAGCTCGACACTTGCAAATACAGATTACTTAAGACCCTACAAAAGATCAAACTAATTAAGAGCTCTTTGATCTCTCAGAAACACATGCATTTAACATAAAATAAAAGACCAAACAAAGAAAGGAACAGAGAAGTCTTATACAATGAGCTAATGAAAGATTCTTAGATCTTCTGATCTTGCTCACTTGTATTCCAAGATCATGTTGTTTTCTGGAGCCAATCCAACACAAGCCCTAAGGATGTTCTCAAGCATTGCACGCTGCTTCGACAGTGCATTAACCACTGGTGTTCCCGGTGGAACAAGTGGTGCCTTTGTGAGGTAGCTCAGAATTGTGGCCACAGGATGGAACGAATGAAACTTCCCCTGCCAAACATAAAAACACATATTAAACATCAAAAAGCTGCAGATTAGTAAAAGCTATAGAACACAGTACAGTATTGTGAAGTCACAAACCTCTCCCTCGGCTTTGAACTGGATCCTAGTACTGAGCTCAGCGAGGAGAACAAGATCCAAGATAATTGGAGCTGCTAAGAGAGAGTCTTCACAAGTATTGTGCATCACAATTGTGTTCTTTCCTCCCATGAAGATTTCTGATGTGTACTCGTCCATTGCTCGCTTACTATCCGCAACATAAGGTACATACTACACAATAAACACACAAAATTAGACCAAGGAGCTTAGAAAATTTGGCAAAGGACATAGGTTTTAGAGTATGTGTGTTCGGCTTCTAGCTTTACCTTGATGACAACAACATGGTCTGGGTGTTCTCCAGGCTCAAAGAGGATACCGTTACTAGCAACCATATCATCCACTACATTGCTTTTTGAGATCTCCTTAGATCTGAATGTCTGTGGAGCTGAGAGATTCATTCCATCGTTGTTCCCCAAGTGATTGTAGCTCACAATTGAAGTAGGCTGTTGACAAAACACACACAATCAATGAAACAAAGTCCTACTAAAGAGAATGAGTTACTTGATACACAAGCTAAACCAACCTTGATTCCTGCACCAACAAGGAAATCAACCAAGACAGATTTCATCTTCGTTTGACCACTCTTAAAATCATCTCCACCGATCAAAACATTGTTCTTGATCGCCAAATCAATAAGACCTACAACAAGTCCACAAAGAGAATCAATCAAAACAGTTATGATTCCCAATTTTGATTGATCCATGATTAAACTTGGAACTCTATCAAACCTGGAACAAAGGTGTTCTGAGGACTTCCATTGATGAATGGAATACCCTCAAGAACACAAGCAATAGCATAAAGTGTTGAAGGAGAGATCTCAGCCTCATCCCTATCCACAGAGTTCATGAGATTCTCCATTGTATCGTTTAGTCCAGTGACAACATTGCTATAACGTTCTGTGTTAGCTGTCCACAAAACCACAATCTTGTCGACTTTATTCTTCTCCTTAAACTCCCTAATATTCAACATCATCCACACACAATAATCAATAAACAGAGGATATTCATCACAATAAACAAGAGAAAACTGTGATTACCTCATGTCCTTGATGATGTGGTCGACTTGTTCCTTCTTAGTACCTTTGATCACGTTGTTAGCACGTGATCCTTGATTAGCAGCAATGAAATCAGGATTATAGATTCCAGGAAGTGGCACAATGTTCTCCATGTAAGGCCTAAGCTGTTTCTGCAAGTCAATATCTAAAACCTTGGCTCTAGCCATAGCATCTGCTAAGTTCATATCACTTATATCCCATCCTCCAAACACAACATCATCCGGATTCACCTGTTCCCAAACACACACACAAATCACACACTAAATAAAATGATATAGGATTTGCTTAAAAGTTAAAAGCAATCATTCTTAAAAAAACAAACGAACCATTGGAAGAAGACTCTTGAAAGGAGCATAAATCTCTTCACCATTAAAGGATCCAACCCGAATTGATGATGCTTGAGTCAGTGACCCGAAGTAATTCGCTTGTTGCACTTTGTCCTTCGTTGCCCACGAGATTCCTCTGTTCAATCATTTCATTACATAATATCAATATCAAAATAATCTCAAAACAAAATCAAAAGAACTCACTCTTTATTCGCAATTACACCAGCAGTGAGTGTTGATCCATTGTTTCCTCCCCAACCCACAAGCATAACCCTTTAAATCAAAATGATTCATCAATACGACGGAGAAATCGAGAAAATAGGTTAAGAAAATCGAAACGTATAAGAGTAAATTTGTTTACCCTAATTTGGGAACACGAATATCGGTTTTGAAATCATATTCAACAGTTTTTGGCTTCACGATCCAATTGTAAGTACCATTGTTATTCTCATGAACAACTTCAGTGGTCTCGTACTTATACACCGATTGAATCTCATTCTCAGTGTACTTCACGTTAGGACTCTCAACTTTAAAGCTCTCAATGAACATTTTTCCTTCGAAAATCGAAAATAAGAATTTGTTTTCTAAGCTTTTAGATGAGTTTTGTGCTTCTTTAACCAGCGAAGGAGTGGAAGTTTATATAGAGGAGATAGTAAGGGTAATAGAGACACGTGGCATCTCGTTAGTGGTTAGTGGACCCTATTAGCCAATGCATGTGAGCTCGCGATGGTTCTGGTTCACAATGAACCACACGTGTGGGTCTCACACGTGAGAAACGTAAGAGGTCACAAGTCAAGATCCCTGGTCCATACACGTGGCGTTGTTTCGCTGATTGTAAAAGTTTTGTCGCTTTTTTACACATGGGTCCCACATTAGTTAGTTCCGTTACACTTTCGTCCGTTAGTTCCGTTACAGTTAATAGATGATAATTTTCCGTCTTTTATTAGCTAGCGAGTGAAACACACGTACCATAATTTACAGCCACATGAGGTAGTGTAGAAACCACGTCGATTAACGGCGCGTCAGATAGTTAACATTTGTATTAACGATCGTTAAAAACAAAAGTACGACCGTTTAAAGACTTTTGTCGCCGTTAAGTTGGGTCCCATGGAATCTTGTTGACTGGTTTGACACGTGAACTACGAAGCTAGAAGCGTATTTATGTCACAAAATATATTTTTTAATAATATGAAACGGTTTATTTTTTTGGACGTTTATAATGTAATTACTAATTGACACTATGCATAAATTAATCAGCGAATATTCCGATGATTTCAAGGTAAATATTTTCATTAATTCATTTTTGTAACAGTTATAGACACGAAAATTATATTTTATTAAGATTATATTCAAAAAAAATCTATACAAATCTGTTTTTTGGAACTGATAAATCTTATATGAGACAAAAAGTTAGTGTAGAACATTAATGAAATGAAACGCCTTCACACACACTTGTTCTACTGGTTTGGATTCACGTGGCTTGCATGCCTTAATTCATGAATTATGATTGAGTAGTTTCAGTAATGAGATGTCACAATGCGAACTATCAGTTACATACTTACATTTACAATGTAATTTAAAGCTTGGAGTTTTAATCAATTGAAGATGAAAAACAAAATATATTTTGGAATGGATTTGAAATAGTTTGATAGTAATGGGTGTGGCTAGACGTACGTTTATATATTGGTCATTTGTTTTCATTTGTATACCTATTTTCTGCTATAATCCTACACACCACATACTTCTCTTTATTTCACTTTCAATGTTTTTCACCTTTAATGTTTTTTATATATATGATGTTGATGTGTCGGAAGTTTCGCGTGGTATCATGAAGATAATAAGAAAATCACTATTTTTATTAGTTTTGTTTGGTTGCTTAAATTAAAATCATATCGTAAATCTAAAATACATAAGGAATTGCATGTTCCAAATATTTTAAACCATCAAGTTTTAAGTTCTGATCAAAGTATTATCAGAAAATAATTTACGAACAAATAAAAATGACTTTTAGGAGAAAAGAAACTATTAGGCTGAAGTATTAGTGAACCTAGAAGATATTGATAAACGTAAGAAAAATGTAACAATTTCTTAAATTGTTGTTACCAAGATCTAAGGTCAGTAAAATAAAGTAACAGTTGGTTGTTAAAATGTCGCTATCTAGATCTAAGTTTGGTAAATTAAGTAACGGTTTATGGTTGTTAAATTGTTGTTACTTAGCTCAAAGTTCTGTAAAAAAATATGATAATTGATGACTATTAATTTGCCGTCCAGATTTAAATTCATTAAAATAATCTAACGATATATGATTGCTAATTTGTTGCTATCCAAATTCAAATCCACTAAAGTAACCTAACGGTTCACGGTTGTTGATTTGTCATTATCCAGATCTAAATCCTGTAAAATAATATAACGGTTTATGATTATTAGATTGTCGTTACCTAGACCTAAGTTGGGTAAAATAATTTTACGGTTTATGACTGTTAAATTGTCGTTGCCTAGATCAAAGTTCGGTAAAATAATGTAACAATGTATGTTGTTAAATTGTCATTACCTAGATCTAAGTTCGGTAAAACAATATAACGGTTTATGATTGTTAAATTGTCGTTATCTATATATAAATTCGGTAACAAATATAACGGTTTGTGGTTGTTAATTTGTCGCTACCAAATTTAAATATATTAAAATAATCTAGTAGTTTTATGATAGCTAATTTGTTGCTATCCAAATTTAAATTTGTTAAAACAGTATAACGATTCACGATTGTTAATTTATCATTATTCAGATCTAAATCCGGTAAAATATTATAACAGTTTATGGTAATATTGTTAATGTGGCTGCTATTATCAATATATAACATTTGTTTGAGTACTTATATAATTTGCCATAAATGTGTTTTAGGGGTTAAAATTTCATAAAATTAAACACAAGTTATTAGTAAATAACAGAAAAAATAAAATAAATCTCTATTGATTATTTCTGGGTATTGTAGTCAATGAAGGTATGCACAATTAAATTCATTTTCTAAATAATAAAAATAATATTATATATAGGAGGGATGCTATAATCATCTAAGAAGAGAATGAGAATGTTTGAATAAGCTTTGGAGAGTTTGATTGCCTTGAGCTTGGCTTAACAAATTCTTCACATTCTGTGTCATCTGTATTTGATTCCAAACAAAAACATATTAAACTAAAATAAAATAAAATCTCAATTAGAATTTGTTATAATTTGAAGAAAGAAAACCAAAAACAATATTACCTTCCCGAGACTACCCTTCGAATAAGGCATTGCCCTTTGGGCTATTTGGTAATTACTTCGACTTCTTGTCATGATCTTTGAAGAAGTTTGCCATTTTCCTTCCAATTGATTTGGAAGTGTCGATTCCTGTATATATATATATACATTCATATATAAATAATAAATAATATTGATCTATATTTATAAATATATTCTGTATTTTCTATATCGAAAAGAATAAAGAAATTTAAGNTATTTAAAAATATATTTTTTATTTTTTAAATCGAAAAAAAAAAAAAAATTTAAGCCAAAAAAAAAAAAAAAAAGAAGATAGAAGAAACTCTATGAATACGACTTACCAAGAAAAGAACAGTTGCACAATGCTTGAGGACCTCTAAATTCATTCGAACATCATCGAGACTTCTGAAAATTATAGGCAATATGTGAATAATTATATGTAAAGAAACAGATACACAAATTTATCTTTAATAAATAAATATATACATAAATCATTCCGAATATATTTAAGTACCTATGCTTCTGCACTCCAAGCCCAAAATACGTAGCCAAACTTGCCATCTACAACACAAAATATAATTTAGTAAATATTTTTTCTATAACATTTTAATAAATTCAGTAGCTTAAAATTATTTAACGAGACGTAATTCACTTTGTTCGTATAACAAAACATTACAGATATGGAAAAATGTTGAATATGGTACCTTCATGTTTCCAGCTCTTTTGCCAAACTTATCACTTAATAACCCCAAAGAATCAATAATCCCTGAAGGTTCAGGCGCAGCTTTACCAATCTCAGCGAAAGCTTCTTTGATTCTAACGCAATCGAATCTTCTGATGTTATGACCAGCCCAAATCCGACCATTCAAAAGACCAAAGATCTTCCCAGCCACATCTTCGAAACTTGGTGCATTCGTGACCTTATCTCTCGTAATCCCATCTGACCTAGACGATCTTATTGAGACCACTGACAAGTCTTTAGGTTGTATAAGCGTTGTGAAGCTCTGTAACTCCTCGAGTTTTTTTGGACATACGATGATAGCACCAAACTCTAGGATGTGGAAATGTTGTCCAGTTTTGTTTGGTACGGTTGTTTCTAGATCGAAGAAGACGATTTCGCTGGAAAATGTTTGGATCTCCATGTTAATGTTTGTTCTGGTATCGTTTTGTTAAACGTGTGTGTATATATTGTGGGTTCAAAAGACGTTACTTGTGACAGAAGCTATGTGTAGGATTGTATTGGAGGGTTACGTTGGAGGTTATTTAGCTTCATGGAGAAATTTTGCTCTGTAGGGTAAGCAAGAATCTTTACTTTTCCTTTATCCAAACCAATAAGTAAATGGGTTGATGTTATATGAAAAAGAGATTCATGTTGTAAGAGAATTGATTCCTAAAAAAAGAATCTTCAGTGCTAAAATTTCTAATAAATCAATTACATCGTAAAGAATAGAAAAGTATAATCTGAAAAACGAAGAGGAAATTTTCTCTCAAAATCTGGAAAAATATTTTTCATGGTTATAACTTAGTTATTGACCTTCATAACAAACAGTATAAACTTATCAAGTACTTAGGAAATATGTTTTAGTAAACTCAAAAATTTAATAAATAAAATACACAGCAAGATCAAGATTCTGGTTAATTTACCTTCCCTTTATCTGAAAAGATAAAAATGTTTATGAAACTTTAGTGTAAAATATGATCTCAATAATATATAGTATACATTACTAATTGTGAATATTACATGAATATATAAGCAACCTTCCGCCGGTGATGATTACGTCACTTCCCGACAACATCATCGTCGATATTTTAGCTCATGTGTGGAGATGAGACTATCCAAGTCTCTCCCTTGTCTCTAAACACTTCCGGTCACTCGTATCCTCGTCTGGGCTATACGCTAGACGATCCTTGTTGGGCTACACTGAAGCTCGTATCTATTGTGTTCTCTTTAACAACGACACTAGAAGAAATCATTTGTATGTTCTTCGTCGAGCTTTGTTTACGAGCCAAAGGAAGATAAATGGGAATTGGACGAGATGTTGAATTCTTGTAAGTGGCTACGTGCGTGCGTTCTTGATGACGTTTTGTACTACTATGATCCTTTTGAGTACAAGTTAAGAGCGTATGATTCTAAGCACAAGTGTTGGAAAATGGTCAAAGGTTTGGAAGATTTTGTTCCTCATATGGATATATCTTTTTGTATGGTCAGACACTGCCCCTTATGGTTTGAAACTAGCTGTATTCTTCATTTACGGTGACAATCGCGCTATAACAAGAGAGCTTTCGTGTGCAGAGATCTCAATTGAAAGACGTCAAGGAGAGATTTGGGGTAAAGTTGAGTCGTATGATGTTGTCTTTAATTGTAGCTTTCGTTTCAATAAAACTCTACCGGTTATGGTTTGATCAAGTTCAGTTCTAGGCACAAGCAATAGGGATTCTAATTTATTTTAAATTGTTTTTTTTTTTCTTTTTAAGTTAGTTGTCCTTTTTATTAAAAATAGTACTGAAACAAAGATATGATCATTGGGAACAAATAGTATACACAAATTAAACCACCTTGTTAGTTAGCTACATCTCACCCGCCCATTTTTTCAGCAACAACTTTTATAACCACGTTCTGTCACTGCTTTAATTTCATTGTTTCAATTGTTGTAGTACACTAAATTTCGTGTCAAAGTGGTTTATTGTGAAACTCTGAATAGAATAGAACTTCCAGTTCCTCCATATCCAGCCCTTATTTCACTAAACTTCCCAAGAGCAATCTATATTGTCTTTACTCACAGCATATGTGCAATCAAACACTACTAAAAATCAGTCAAAGTGGATAGAACAACGACGAGTCTTAGAAGCTATCTTTCTTGGGTTCACATGCATGTACAGATCACAAAAGAGTGGTAGTATACAAGAACATGAATTATGAAAAAGCTGCAACAATGAGTAAATCGTTTGTTAACACATGTAGATAAGATTGTTACGTTGATTATAAAAAAAAAAAACTCAGTCCAAAATTTGTAGTACGAAAGTCATCATCAGCAACAAATCAGTTTATACAATTACACAAATTAGGATTTCTCTGGTTACCTAAACAATTAGTTTTTTTTTTTTTTTGACATTTTTCTTATTTTAGATTTGTGGACTAGAAAACAACTTTTTTCGTCAACTTAAATTGAAAACAGTTGTTTAGATATCTTGATGTCGTTATGGTTCAACCCAGCTTGAACCAGGCTTTCCAAAGTGTAATCCATTAACTCATAAACGATGCAGAATTTGTTGTCCTCTTCTAATCAAATTTGAAACAAAAATTTATTATAACTTTAGAATCTGAGATTACCGATCAATGAACAGGATGTTGGTAGGATTACCTAGGGGAAAGCTTTCACGCCTAATGATGATATTAGGGTGACTTCCAAGTCTATCCAGAGCCTTAGTTTCCATGGATCCCAAGAATTCAGACTTGAGAAACTTCATTGCAACATATTCATTCGTCAGTGTATGAAATCCTTTAAAAACCTCACTGTGCCAAATGAAGAAAAACAGATCACATTCCGAGAATGAAACGAGAAAAGCGAGAACGAAATAAGCAAAACAGTAATACTCACTCGAAGCATCCTTTGCCAAGCACCTCCATCTTCTTGTAATAATCCATGTTGATCTTCTTCTGATTTGTTCCGAGTGAGAAATTTGAAGAATATATCTCATATTTCAATTAAACTATTCATATCTGGTTTGCACCATGCATGAGATCAAAATTAGAGTTCAATTAGAAAATAAATTGCAACAACATAAACACTAATCATTTGATTTTACAAATTATAATCTCTTTGAACAACATCCACAAATATGCAACTTATTTTCACAAGAAGAATGAGCAATAAAGGCTTTCGGAATGATTTCTTAAATCTGAGAATCTAAATTCACTAAATCAATAAACTGTATTCGATTTTGATGCATTCTTGTTCAAACAAACATACGGTGCAAAATCTGTTCAAAAATATTATTCAAAAAGAGAAAAAAAAAACTGAAATAAATACTCTAACCAATTCAATGATGCGTATACATCTTAACCTTTATAAATATATTAATAATTTGTTTTGAAATTCTCACACTATTGAGTAATTATTATTCTGAATATGAAAATAGCCCAAATGTATCTATTTAACAAAAATGTAAGTGTATCTATAAGAGAGGTATTATTTCCTAACTTAATGCATATTCATAATTAATGTGAAACAATATATCAAGATATGCAAATTAAGTGTTCAAAATTGCATACTTTTAGCTTAAAAAAAGGTAATCTAACCATGATCTTGATCTTGTTCTGTTTGGCCTCAATTCAAGGATTTGTGGTGAATATTTGTTTTCTTTTAAGTATTTCCTAAAACAATATGTTATTTCAAAAAATCTCATTAAATTTTATCTGTTTTAGTTTAATAGTTTTTAAAATCATTCATAATCTTATGTTACTAGATAAGCCATATAAAAAGTTCCTTTAGAGCATAACCTTTTGGAAAACAAAGATTTCATTAATATATTATATCAAAACTTATTTCAAACTTATCTCAGCCACTGGGGCAAAAATGATTGATCAAATAGTGTATTATGTGATATCAGTACCC
>OVAX01000328.1:73716-90622 GCA_900406405.1 Lepidium africanum | reverse complement strand
TTTGTGGACATCTCTTCCTTGAACTCATCGATCACTTTTCTACTTGTTCCGGTGACAAAAAAATAATCTACATAGACAGTAATTAATTTCTTGTGCCATTACCTTCCTATAAACCAATGGTTCCTTGGTGCAGCGTTCGAATTCAAGTTCCTTGAGAACTTGGTTTAGCTTGATGTTCCAAGCTCTTGGTGCTTGCTTTAGTCTGTACAAGGCCTTCTTGAGTTTGTAAACCTTGTGTTCACTTCCCTTGACTTTGAAACTTTCTGATTGTGACACAAATGGTTTCCTTAAGTTCACCATTAAGAAACACTGTTTTGACATCAAGATGAGGAATCTTCCATCCATAAGATGCCAACAAGTTAATTAGAAGTCGAATAGTTTCAAGTCTAGCAATAGGAGCAAACACTTCCTCATAGTCAATTCCATGCCTTTGAACATAGCCTTTAGCAACCAATCGAGCTTTGTACTTCTTAATGCTTCCATCAGAGTTTCTCTTGATTTTGAAAATCCACTGAAATCTGATAGCTTTCATTCCCTTTGGGAGCTCCACGAGATCCCACGTCTCATTTCTAACAATGGACGAAATCTCATCTTCACAAGCAAGAATCCATACTTTTAATTCCTTTGCTTCACTAAAATTTCTAGGTTCATCATCTAAACACAAAAGTAACCTTTCTCCTTCTTTTTCGGGNACACAAAAGTAACCTTTCTCCTTCTTTTTCGGGAAGTAAAACATAGTCTTCAAGATGTTTTGGCTTAATGACTTGTCTTTGTGACCTTCTCAAGGTCGGATTAGGTTCTTCCAATTCTTCTTCGACATATGAAACATTCTCATCGGATTCTTCTTGTTCATTCATGACTCCTTGATTGTTGCTTGTGGCACAAGTTTCATTACTTTCCCTTGAAGTAACCTATTTTCCTTCGTCCCTAGCCACGTTTTCTCCTTGATTTCATGGTGAGCTAGTTCATATTCAAAACCTTGTTCATTATTGTGCATCTTGTTGTTGGTTTTGCTCTAATTCCATCCTTTTGTCTCATCAAACACAACATCTCGACTCACAATAACTTTTCGAGTAAGATGATCAAACAATCGATATGCTTTTGATCGGGGTTCGGTTCCAAGGTGAAAAAGCATCCTAGATCGATCATTTAGTTTCTTCAAGTGTGGTGTCTCAACTTTAGCATAGCCAATACACCCAAAAACTCGGACATTGTTGATGTTAGGTGTTTTCCTTCTCAAAATCTCATATGGTGTTTTCCCTTTTAGAGCTCTTGTAGAAATTCGGTTAATAAGATATGTAGAATTTCTCACCGCTTCTCCCCACAAGTAGTTTTGGAACACGCATATATTTCATAATGCTTCTAGACATCTCCATAAGAGTTCGATTTCTTCTCTCCACAACTCCATTTTTTGTGGAGTATATGGCACCGTGAAGTGCCTTTTGATCTCGTTTTCTTCACAAAAACTATTGAATTCCTTTGATAGAAACTCTCCACCTTTATATGTTCGGAAAACTTGCATCCTTTCTTTTGTTTCTTGTTTGATAATTTTCTTGAATTTGTTGAATGTTTCTCCTTTCTCCTTCAATAAACTCGTCCACATATACCTACTATGATCATCAATGAGAACAAAAATGTACCTATTTCCAGCAGTCGTTGATGGTGTTATTGGACCACAAAGATCTCCATGAATGAGCTCTAAAACTTTCTTTGCTCGAAATTGTGTGGCTTGTGGGAAAGCCTTTCTCGTTTGTTTCCAAGTAAGCAAGAGCCACATACTTCTTTGTTAACACAAATCTTTGGAAGTCCTTTAACAAATCGTCCATTGACCATCCTCTTCATTGTTTCATGATTTACATGCCCTAATCTCGAGTGCCATATACTTGATTCACTCAATTTAGTAAGATTCAATTATGTGATATGCTTTATATCCACAAGTACCTTGTACAAGCGGTTTCTACTACGTTTGACGCTCACAATAAGCGTCCCCTCTTGATCATGCATATTTAGATTGTCTCCTTTTAACCAAATATCACATCCCTCCTCGGTTTCTTGTCCAAGACTTATGATGTTGCTTTTCAAATCAGGAATAAAATACACACCTTTCATCACCTTTTCATTCCTGTTTTGATCAATGAAAAAAATCAGACCTGTCCCTAATATCAACTCGTGAGTCATCTCTGAATCTCACCTTTCCGGTGATGGTTTCATCGAGTTTAGTAAAGTACCTTCTATCTCTGGTCATGTGATTGCTTGCTCCATTATCAAGATACCAAGTATTGTTATCCTGATTGTTAGTTTCGAATTTACTTGGTATGCAATTCTCCTCGTTTAGAAACACAATTTCATGTAGAATAAATCATCACTTTCTTGTGTTTCTTGGTCGATTTCATCCTCTTGTGCTTCTTGGAGTTTAAGCAAACGATCGGGACACTTTAATGCAAAGTGTCCGTATTGGTCACAACGGTAACAAATAACCTTATAGATATCAAAATCTCTGTTTCCCCTTCCACGGCATCTACCTCTAGAACTCGTACGCCTCCACGACCTCTTCCTCTCGATCCTTCACTATAGTTCCTCGATTGATTCTGTGTCTCCGAATACATCAACTGTTTTTGATCGTTTTGAGCTTCTTCATCTTCTTCAAGGATTCTCTCTTCATAGGCCTTTAATCATCTTACTACATCCTGAAAGCATGCAGTTTTAAGATCTAGAAGTTGCTCAAGAGATGCAACCATGTGGATATATTTATTTCTGGGAAGACACTTGAGGAATCTTTTCACCAATTTTGTTTCTTCAATTTTCTCCCCAAGAGAAGAGCACCTTGATGAAATAGTCGATAATTTTCCCACAAATTCATCTATTGTATTGGTTTCTTTCATTTTGAGGCGGTCAAATTCGGACATCTAGGTTTGTAACATAGCTTCCTTAACACGTTTAACTCCCAAATTTTGAGTTTTGATGGCCTCCCATACACCTTTGGCCGTGTTTATTTCACCAACTTGAAGGATCATATCCTCCGGTATCGATTGGAAGAGAAGAGCTAACGCCATGTTATTCTTTTTCTTGTCATCGATTTCTGTCTCAATTACCTCCCATACTTCATGTACATTGAGACATAACCTCATCCTTATGGCCCAAACCGTATAGTTGAGGTTAACATCGGACATGCTATGGCAGAAGAGCTTTCTCCCTCTTTGATTTTCTCCGCGGGCATCAACGCTTGATCGTCCCCCATCGTTGTTCTTTATCTCCTTTTTTCGTGACAAAAACCCTAATTACTCGATCCCTTAAGGCTCCTAGAGCTCTGATACCAATTATAGAACTTAGGAATATTAAATCAAGATTAAAGAAATAGCTTTTTTTTATTAGCTTAGGAAACTCAATACAAAACCTAAACTCTCAATCTTAATCTCTTAAAGTTATACCACACATTGACATCTCCTTTTATAGGCTAGATAAGTTTGTATTACAATTAAAAAAACTTATATTTTAGATAACTCCTAAAATATCTCATAAATCTTATCTAACCTAACAACTTAACTTGGTCAACAAATCTTTGACATTAAGCTTAATCTAACTTTTAACTTATTCCTGTTTAGAACATATATTTATATATGTCAAATTTGTCTATAATCAATCAGTTTGTTTGAATAAAATTTCGGGTTTTTGAAAGGTAGCAATGATAAGGGAAATGATATAAAGGATGGGATTGAGAAAACAAGCCCATTGGAAAATAATAAGCTGTGTTCTTGGGAAAGTACCTGAGGGACAAGAAAAGATAAGCTTGTGAGGTTACATGGACTCTTGTGAACGTTTCTGTTCTCATTGCTTTCATTTTAAGACAAAAAGTTTCACTTTAAACGTCTACATCAATAACAAAACGGTACATGATTGACACAACATCAATATCAGAGAATCATCTTAGTGTTAATCTAACCATAAACAAAAAAAAAAATTAAAGAGTACTTAATTTTACTGTTTTTTAAAAAGAAGCGAATGATCGAAACAAATTTCAGATCATAATTATCAAATAAGGTAATTAGTTTTTTTTTATAACATTAGGTACACAGAATTCAAAGGTGACAAGATTGATTTTTTTTTTTTTTTTGTCAACTTGACAAGATTGATTAGTCTAGCTTAAATTTTATGACAAGTGCACCCAACAAGAGTCTTTGTATCATCATGAAAAGTTTGTCCTGAAGTTTTATGTTCACACTAATTTTTATTTTATTTTGGCAAATATGTTCAGATTTTAAGAGCCCTAGTGTCCGACCAATTTGATTGCATAACACAACCCTAGACACATATATCTATTGTTTCAACTTTTTTTTCTTCATAATTATAACTATAATATATTCTCAGAGTGATTAGATCAAAATAATCGAAAGATGCCACCTACTTATTTAATAACCTTGTTTTATTTAGCATAAGAAATCAAACGGATTTTTAAATACATAATTAGTGCCATCAATTTTTTACATGTCAAGTGGCCATCTTGATTTTATTAGTATTTTTTTAACATTAAGAAACAAGTGTTTTTTTGTTAAATCTTTTATATTATAAACCTGACATAAAGCGACCGGCGAAAGCAAACCTTCTTTTCGTGTGTATACGTAGTTTTCTTTAGAACTTATATGTTTAATCAGATGCATTATATTTTCTTAAATTAAATGGAACATGAAAGTAACTAGGCGATTCAAATCTGCAAATAGAATCTCTTCTTTGGTCTTGCGGACTTGTCTAATATTATCCCACGTGCGAACTTTTCATGTGTACATGGAGTATATATATACACTATATCTAAATTGTAATTAGTTACCGTAGATTTATTCTCAATAAATGAATATATAATAGAATTCTCTAATTGTGAATGACAAAAACAAAAATGTGAATTGACGTCTTAACTAAATACAGTCACATATTATTTTTATGGTTTAATACATTATCATTAAATCTTATCATATTACATTTATGTAATATACGGAATAAAATCTTCCTAAGTAGCATAAAGACACAAACTAAATAAAAACATTTACGCCTAAAAAATTGAATGATTTAGTAATAAAAATTTCATTACGCAAAATGCTAAATTTTCACCCATTTAGTAATAAAAAAATGGAATGCCTTAGTACTAAAAATTTCATTTTTATTGTCCAAACTTTTTAATTCAGAAAAATAGAAGAATTGAATGGGTTAGTAATTTATATATATGGAAGAATATTGTTAAAAATCCACAACATGACGTATTACCAACACTAACGCAGTTTTTTTTTCTATAGCACATTTTGAATTTTTATTTAGTTTTGCCATCACCAATATTATGCAAAATGCTAAATTTTTATTTAGGTGGATCCAAGATCCTACTTCGGTACACGGGAAACAGTGGACAAAATGGTAAGTATTGAACTCGGCAAGAATATCGAAGTCTCAACTCGGATATTCTTGTCAACTCGGAAGAATTCCTTCTCGTAAGCACGCTGAAGCTTAAAGGAAATCGGGCGACACATCAGCAAGCAAAAAAATAGAAATTTTCCTATTCCGACATGGAAAATTTCCGAAAATCTAGCAAGAATCTTCTAGATATGATCTTATCTAGAAATTTGTATATTTTTCTTAATTCAATCTACTTTGTAACCGCCTCTATGATCTATAAATAGAGGAGAAGATCCTTCAAAAAAGGGCATCGACTTTTTGACACACACACCGAGCTAATAAACTGTAATCGGCAATCATCTTCTTCTTTGCAATACATTCTTTTCTTCAAAACTCTCAAGAATTTGGGCCCAATCTTCCCTCTCTTTCATCATAATTTCAGATTTAGCCTCTTGTGCTAGATCCGGTTCGAACAGTTGGCGCCGTCTGTGGGAAGACATCGAAGGAATTCTTTACACAGGAATAAGGAGTGCACACAAAAGAAGGATGATGGAAGACGAAGTAACCATCAGCTCACTAGAAAGGAGGGACCTTAACCTCCAAGAAAACACTGATCCAACTCTCGGATCATCGTTGAACTCTATTCCAACCTAGGAGGAGAATCGAGAGGACTCTCGAGAAGTTGCTGACTTCCCCGGTCCGTCTCAAGGACCATATACGATCAAAAATCTAGTGTGCAACATGATAGCGCAATTTGAGGCTTATGACCAAAGAAACTTGGAGAGGTTCGACAGAATCGAGTCTTGGCAAAACAAGAGTAGCCTCCCATCTACGCAAAACAACAGGCCATATGGAGAAGTATTGGCTAGCGTCCAGACAAACCTATTGGAGTTCACAACCAACCACCGTAACAGGACCAGGGCAGTCTACAACTCATAATGCGACAGAGCAACAAGCGCCGAATATATTGGATGCGGCAGTCGTATACAGAATGATGGAGAACATGAGGTCTCAATTCCATCAAGCTACCAGCTCGGCACCGGAGATCGGGCGAATCTTAGCTCAAGCTTGAAAATCATCCTTCACGCCAAGACTAAAAAGGATCTTAGAAAACCGAGGACCAAAAATAAGGTGTCCTATATACGACGAGACCACTAATCCGATCGAATTCATGAGAGCTTTTAATTTCATGATGAACGGGATAACTTACAATCTCGACCAGGAGGACGCGGCTTACTGCCAACTCTTCACCGAGAACCTAACCGACGATGCCCTGGTGTGGTTCACCAAGTTACCAACACGGTCGATCGAGAGCTTCAATCAACTTGCCAAGTTGTTCATGAAAAAATACGCTCTATTCGTCAACCAAGACACCTCTACAGTGGAGTTACGGTCTTTGAAGCAAAGGTTCGATGAATCTCTGAAGTCGTATCTCAGACGATTTAGGAAAATTCTGACTAAAGCAAAAGTTAGTGACGACATGGCTATCGAGGCTCTAAGGACCAGAATGGTTAAATATGAGGCCTTAAGAAGATATCTTTTTGTAAACCGGCCTAGTACGATCTCGGATGCTTTTTGTAGAGCAGCAAGGCATGCAGATTACGTGGAGGAGAAGCAGATCCTCGCTAGAACTTAGAAAATTCATCGAGACGCAGGAGTTAAGGAGTCGAAAGAGGAATATCATGAGCCAAGACAACATAATTACTGAGGAAAAGCGATCTCGGCGACAGCTTTTCAAGTCGGTGAAACTGACAGCCCATCTCATAAGAAGCCATTCAACAACACTTACAACCGAAGTAAATATTGTGCTTTTAACAATAGAACCAGTCATTCCACTTCGAAGTGTAAACAACTGCAAGAACTACATTTCGAGAAGTTCAGCAAAGGAGAGTTGAATCTCTCTGAAGAAGAGACTTAAAAGTTCAAGGTGCAAAAACGAAAAGAAGCCGAGTTGCGAGAAGCAGCTTACAAAGCGGCAAACCAAGACAGTAGTGCCAAAGAGAAACCAAAATGACAAAAACAGGACGGGGAGACTAAAGAATCAAGATCCCCAAGAGTGGAAGTCAATGTAATCATGGGAGGATTACCATTCTGTGGCGACACTATAAGATTAATCAAGTGGTACGAGCGGAAGGTTGTAGCAGCAGTCAACCTTGATCCAGTCGAAGTAAGCTTAGGACCGGTTGAATCGGAAGTTACATTCACCACCAAGGATGTTGAAGGAGTAAGCTTTCCACATAACGACCCGCTAGTCGTAAAATTACAAGTAGCTGACTGCGATTTATCTCGGATTCTTATCGATACAGGTAGCTCGGTAGATCTAATCTTCAAGGAGACGTTGGACAAGATGGCCTTACCAGACGCACAACTCAAATCAATTAAGAGAACACTGACTGCATTCGACGGAAGTACGATAAATGCAATCAGAACTATCAAGCCATCTGTCCGAGTTATTGGAACTACAAGATGGATCAAGTTCTTGGTGGTGAATAAACCGCCAATCTATAATATGATCCTTAGAATACCTTGGATTCATACAATGAAAGCGATCCTGTCAAGCTACCATCAATGTGTGAAGATACCGACAAGTGAAGGAGTTTACACGCTTCGAAGAAATTAAAAAATGTTTTGGACTTATTTTATCGCTGAGTGGAAATTACGAAACAAGTCATGCATGATCACAACAACTATGAGAGACAAAGCATTGTTGGAACCTCCTGTTCTGGAGAAGCCGGTTCAATCTAGCGTCAAACTCGTCAATATCGACCTAATAGACTCATCTAAGTGCGTCAGCATTGGGGTCAACTTGAGTAAGCCGATTCGAGACAAGTTGATCCAACTTCTGGAACAAAACGTAACGACATTCGCCTGGACAGTCAAAGATATGCCTGGAATCAATCCAAAGATCACGAGCCACAGATTGAATGTCGATCCGACTTACAAGCTCATCAAGCATAAACGAAGAAAGCTAGGACCAAAAAGGACAAAGGCTGTAATTGAAGAAGTCAAAAAGCTAACTGACGTCGGGTCGATTGTTGAAGTTCAATATCTGGAATGGTTAGCTAATCATGTAGTCGTTCCAAAGAAGAATGAGAAGTGGCTAGTCTGTGTAAACTTCACCGACCTCAACAAAGGATAATTTCTCATTGCCAAATATCGATAGAATTGTCGAAGCAACTGCTGGAAACAAACTTCTTTCATTTATGGATGCCTTCTCAGGATATAATCAAATTCGTATGTATCCCAAAGACATGGAGAAAAATTTGTTTATCACAGAGCAAGTAACTAATTGCTATAAAGTGATACCACTCGGTTTGAAGAATATCGAAGCGACGTACCAGTGATTGGTCAACAAGATGTTTGCCGACCAACTTGGACAAACAATGAAAGTTTACATAGACGACATGCTAGTCAAGTCTCTGAAAGCAGAAGATCATGTCGACCATTAGCACGTTGTTTTCAAACTTTAAACGAGCATCAAATGAAGCTCATTCCGGTAAAATGCACCTCCGGAGTAACTTTGGGAGAATTTCTCGGTTACATAGTCACTAAATGGGGAATCAAAGCAAACCCCAAATATATTAAGTCAATCCAAGAGCTACATTCTCCAAAGAACAAACGAGAAATTCAAAAGCTAACTGGCCGAATAGCCGCCCTAAACTACTTCATCACGCGCACAACGGATAAATGTCTTCCATTCTATAACTTATTGTGAGGAAATAAAGAATTCAAGTGGGATGCAAAGTGCGAGAATACTTTTTCAGAGTTAAAGGAGTATCTTTCGACTCCACCAATTCTTACGAAACCTGAAAATGGAGAACCACTATACTTATACATTGTAGTATCGGTGTCCGCAGTGAGTAGCGTGCTACTTCGAGATGACAGAGGAACTCAACACCCAATTTTCTATACAATCAAGTCTTTGGACTTAGCCGAATCCAGATACTCGAGTACGGAGAAACTCATGCTAGCAGTAGTAATCTCGGCAAGGTAGTTACGACCTTACTTCCAGTCTCACACCACCATAGTATTAACAAACCACCCATTATGAACGATACTACATAGTCAAAACCAATCCAGAAGATTGACTAAGTGGGTTATCAAGTTAAGTGAATAAGATATCGAGTTTAACAGAAGAACAAGCGCAAAGTCTCAAGTACTGGCTGACTTTCTGATTGAACTGGCCCCCCACTTGGAACCTTTACAGTCGACAAAGTTCTTCGAACTTGGAAGATCTACATTGACGGATCATCATCACAACACGGCTTTGGAGTCAGAATTTGACTCGAGAGCTCGATAGGAGAAATCTTAGAGCAATCGTTTCGACTTGCGTTTCCAGCGTCCAACAACGAGGCGGTATCGAAGCATTGATCGTAGGGATCAGATTGGCTAAAGAGATCAGGGCAACCAAAGTCGAATGTTATTGTGATTCCTAACTAGTAGTCAACTAAGTAAACGGAGGCTATGATACAAAGAACGATCGGATGGAAGCATATCTCAAAGTCGTCAAAGAATTGACAAAGGATCTAAAATTCAAAGTAAAAAAAAATTCCCAGTCTGAGAACACTTCAGCCAATGCCTTAGCAGCTCTCGCATCCATGACAGATCTTGTTCAAAGGCAAATAATACCAGTTGAAAGTGTAGACCGACCGAGTATAAGCCTACCGAAAGGAGACGTTGAACTCATCTCGGCAATTATTGATACTCCAGATGACTCCGACACCGAGATGCCTGATTTTGAGTAGTCTAGTGAAAAGAAGATCGGTTAGCGAGACGAGATCCTTACATACATTATGGATAGAGAAACGCCAGAGGACAGATGGACAGCTCGCCGACTCAAGGCCAAATGCTTTTTCTATGCCTAAGTCGATGGAAAGTTGTATCGACAAAGTACAAACGGAATCCTCTTTACTTGTATCCACGGTGACGAAACCAATGAAATCATTAAGAAGACACATAATGGAGCTGGTGGACATCACAACAGTGGAAGATCACTTTTGCATAAAATCCAAACTCTCGGGTACTATTGGCCGACAATGGCAAATGATTGTGCGCAATAGGCAGCCAGGCGTGACATATGTCAATGACATAGGCACGTCATCCACGCCCCAACAGAAGACTTAACTTCAGCAATTATGCCATATTCGTTTATGCGATGGACAATGGACATAGTCGGATCATTACCGTCGTCTCGGCAAAACCGCTTCATGCTTGTCATGACGGATTACTTCTCAAAGTGGGTTGAGGCAGAGGCTTATTCTCACATCAAAGACAGAGACATAGTCAAGTTCATGTGGAAGAACATCATCTACCGACATGGGCTACCTTATGAGATTTGACAAACAATGGATCTCAATTCTTTTCGGCAAAGTTCACTAACTTTTGTTCCAGATGGAACATCCAAGTAAGCAAATCTACTCCTCGAACCCACAAGGAAACAGACAAGAAGAGGCGACAAACAAGTTAATCATAGATGGTATAAAGAAACAGCTTTCGGAAAAGAAAGGAAATTGGGCTTCTAAGTTAGATGACGTGTTATGGTCACATTGGACAACACCGAGATGCTCAACCAAACGAACTCCTTTCTCTTTTTCTCATGGAATGGAAGCAATGGCCCTAGCAGAAGTAGTGGTACCAACTTTGTGTAGAGAAAGTTTTTCCAAAGATGAAAGTTCAAACAATGAAGCAATGGAAACTAGTATTGATGACTTGGAGGAAGAACGCAACGAAGCACTTTTCTGAGTGCAGAACTATCAACAACAAGCTGCAAAGTACTACCATAGGAAAGTGTGTGGAAGACACTTTGCAGTAGGAGATCTAGTACTCCGAAAAGTGTTTGAAAACACGGCTTAGTGCCAACTAGGAAGGGCCATATATCATATATTAAGTCGTAAAACTAGGAGTCTACAAGATCGCAACAATGGAAAGAAAGATGATTCCACGAAGTTGGAACTCCATCAACTTGAAGCGATATTACTATTGAAGACACACCAAATCGGCGACGTAGATACATTACTTGATGCATCCTCATCTACTTAATTATGTACTCAAAACTACGTCTTAGTTTGATCCCTGCGGGGTACGTAGGTAGCCTTCGGGTGCAGTTGAAACTAAATAAAATTTTTATAAGTTCCCATTTCGGGTTCAAAAAAAAAAAATGGGTTACACCCTAACTCCCGAAAAAGACGAGATCAAATTCTCGCGAAAACAGAGTACAACTCTACATAGTTTCACACAGAATTTTCCGAGATCAAATTCTCAAAAAATATAGAAAGCCGAGTCTTAAAATCTCGCGGGGTCAAAAATTTCCGCTCTAGCCGAGTCATAAAACTTCGCCAAGATGGAATTCCCATTAATAAAAAATTTAAGTCTTAAATCCCACGTAAGTTGAGACCTAGTTTCTCGCAAATTTAAAAACTGAGACTTAGTTCTCGCAAACAAAATACGAGATCTAACTCTCACATTTAGCCAAGACCTAGTTCTCGTAAATATGAGATCAAATTCTCACAAAAAGACAAAGCATAGCTTTATACAGATTTTCCGAGGTAAAATCCTCAACAAAGACGAAAAACAGTTTTGTGTAGAATTACGAGATCAAATTCTTGCCAAAAGACAAAGCATAGCTTTGTACAGATTGTTCGAGGAGAAATCCTTAACAAAGATGAAAAATAGTTTCGTACATAATTATGAGATAAATTCTCGCCAAAAGACAAAGCATAGCTTTGTACATATTTTCCAAGGAGAAATCCTCAACAAAGACGAAACATAGTTTCGTACAGAACTACGAGATGAAATTCTCGCCAAAAGACAAAGCATAGCTTTGTACAGATTTTCCGAGGAGAAATCCTCAACAAAGACAAAGAATAATTTTGTACAGAATTACGAGATCAAGTTCTCGCCAAAAGACAAAGCGTAGCTTTGTACAGATTTTCCGAGGAAAAATCTTTGATAAAGACGAAACATAGTTTCGTATAGATTTGCGAGATTAAGTTCTCAAATAAAGACATAACATAGTTATATACACGTAAACAAAAAAATTTTCTCAATAAAAACAAAATTAACATTGCTATGTGGTCAAAATTCTTAAAACTTAAACTGAGTTTTAAAATCTCAGCTTTAAATGCCAAACAATGAAATTTCTTTTCCTAACAAACGAGATCAAACTCTCAAACTTAGGAGAGAAATTTAGCTAATGCGCAAAAACAAGAGAAGATCTCGGAAATTAAACTTTGTACTTGTCTGGTTATTATGCAAAATTACGAGACAATTTTTTGACAAGTTCTCATGTTCGGATTTCGAGGTCGAAAAAATTAGAATATCATATTAACGAAATAACAACGGTGTTCATTATACAGGTAAATAATTACAAAGCAATCGCCGATTACAAGAATCAAAGAGATGATTAAGGAAAAGCCAAACTATGATTACAAGAATCAAAGAGATGACTTATAAAAAGTCAAACGGCGGTTACGAGAATCAAAGAGATAACTCTAAAAAATACAAAAATTCAGATAAAATAGAGAAAAACTAATTCCTAGTCTGATATTTGTTGTTTGATGCCTCCTCAATCTCAAACAATGGAACGATCAAATCTCCAAGAAGTAGCGGTGTCAAGTTCTCCTTGTTGACAATTTCTTTGAACTCGTTCACCTTAGCAGTCATCAGTTCAAAAACTAATGAAGGGATGTTGACGCCCCGAGCGAAAAGCAATTGGAGAACATTCGTTGACCCAAGATATTGGGCGTAAGACAATCGAGCCTCTAGATTCGTATCCAAATCGTTAAACCGAGTAGCAATTCGGTTGAAGCGCTCGGTAAATTGATCGTGAAAATCTTGGAAGATCTTCTTCTTCTCATCATTTAGAACCTCGCGAAGTCAAGAGTCAAAGTTCTCCTTCATAGAGTCCAACTCGGTTTGAAGCCCCTAGAGCTTGTCATTGGCCTTCTCGGTGGACTTGAAAGCCATGTTCCGATCCGACTCAGCACACTTAAGCGACTCCATCAAAGCCACATTCTGTTCCACCAACCGAATGACATTCTTATGCTCTATCTTCAACTCGTTTTTCATGCGAGCGAGTTCCTCTTTGGTGGCAGTAAATCAGGACCTTGCATCCACTGCTTCAAGTTGAGTTTAGCCAGCTCGGCCAGAATTCCTCCGGACATTTCCATCCGGGTTAGCACGGAATCTCTCGCATTGTAGCATAATGCTGTTCAAAAAGGCGATGAACTACAAAGACTTTGAAAAAGCAGAGTTAGAAGATTTAAAGCGAAAATAACAAAAAATCTGAACTTGGAAAAATAACTCACTCGAAACAGTAAATAAGCAGTCTCTTCGTATTCCTCCCGATTCTCCATTTGATCCGGAGAAGGGAGACACTCAAATGAAATCCTAATCTGACGCATCAGATCAACACACTCTGTTCGAAACTCCAAGATCGATCTCAGATTAGAGTGGTCGTGGGTAAAGCGGAAGTCGAGAACGCCCCTTCCTCTCCCTCAAGAAACGCTAGAGGCACCACCCCAAGTAACGACTCCAGGAGAAGTAATCCTAGCCGGATAAGACCTTGACCTTTTCGCAAGTCGCGAAGTTCCGCGACCAGAACTTGAAGGGACTTCAAAAATATCTCGAGTCAGTGCGGTAGAAGATCAGGTAACCTGAGAAGATCCCCCAGGACGAGCCTCCATTCCATCGAGAGTAGCGTTCAAACCCTCTTCGACGTTGGGAAGTTCAAAATCATCAAGACCCATTTTTAGCTTGAGAAAAGTGTTTGAAGTATTTCAGAAAACTTTTGAAAGTCAATGAAAATTATGAAGAAAGAGATAAAAATGAAGTCGGAAAGATTTATCACGAAATTGAAGTGAATGGTAAAAGACGGATGGCGCGATATTTATAGAAATTTATCGAAAACCGAAACGACACCAAACAGTAATAATTACTCAACGCGTTGAAACCGAGGAAACCACCTTAGTAACCCAATCACGGAATGACACGTGGACCAAAGATTCTAGATGCGGAGAAACTTCCCGACTCGGAAACTTGGCAACAATTTTCTGAGTCTTGGTGGGACAATTGTTGGAGGTGAATCCGAGATTCTATTTCGATCCACGCGAAACAATGGACAAAATGCTAAGTATTGAACTCGGCAAGAATATCGAAGTCTCAACTCGGATATTCTTGTCAACTCGGAAGAATTCTTCTTGGAAGCACACTGAACCTTGAAGGAAGTCGGGCGACACGTCAACAAGTAAAGAAATAGAAATTTTCCTATTCCGACATGGAAAATTTCCGAAAATCTAGCAAGAATCTTCTAGATACGATCTTATCTAGAAATTTGTATATTTTCCTTAATTCAATATACTTTGTAACCGACTCTATGATCTATAAATAGAGGAGCGGATTCTTCTAAAAAAGGCATTGGCTTTTTGACACACACCAAGCTAATAAATTGTACTCGCCAATCATCTTCTTCTTTGCAATACATTTCTTTTCTTCAAAGCTCTCAAGAATCCTTGCCCAATCTCCCCTCTCTTTTATTAGAGTTTCAGATTTAGCTCTTTGTGCTAGACTCAGTTCGAATAGTTATCACTATCAGTTTTGTTACTCAAACGTCAATAAAACTCACTTTCCACTATATCGTCTAATTTATTTTTTAATAAATTTTTTTCTTTCACTTAAACTGAATTATATTGGGATTGGAATTACAGCATTGGAAGACTTACAATGAACCATAAAGAGAACAATGGATGCAATCGATTCTACAAACTTAAATAGGACGATTTTTTAAGCTATCCTATTGATAAAACCTAAACCACGAAACAAGACATGGATATCACCTGAAGAGTTCCCGAACAATATTTTGCCAACGGGATTCCTACCAAAGACAATGTCTTGATACACTAAGACAGGCTTCCTCTGGAGAAGATGAGTCTCACCATAGAAATTGTCAAAGCCGAAAGAGACCTCCTGAGATAGGAAACAAGCCCAAAACCCAAATCGGAGGATAAACGACATCAACACACTATCCCACAAATTCAAAAACAGATAAAGTCAGGGAATAAAATCCCACAAACTAAACTCCATCATACCCTAGCAAAGTATTTCTAACGGCAAAGGAGAAAACCTAAGAGAGCAAATTACTTGAACAAAAGAGACGATCAAGGAAAATCTCTAACGAGAGCTAAAAACCAAACAAAAGAACCATTAGACTAGGTTAAGCTAAACGCCAACTAAAAAAGCAAGAAAGGAATACCAAAACGAGACCAATGAATCACCACCTCCAAACCCACCGGTAAGCCTTTTGGGAACAACAAACAGCGAGATATCACGACATCTCACCTCGTCCAATCAAACACGAACTCGAAGCCAGATCTACGAAGCAGATACCTCTAAGACCGTTGACGACCTAGCTTCCTCAACACCCCCAGGCTCGGCATCGGAAGATATAAGCGAATGATGACCCATTAACCTCGACGGTGATAACAATTCTTCTAGCCCAGAAAGCAAAACAGAAACAGTAGATCTAAAACCGGAGAGGAGAGGTGGCACCGGCCGGAGTTGAAGAAGCCTCCCGGTCACCTCTCCCAAACTTCGAACACAGACGGCGGCAGAAAAGTTTTATCCAAGTCAAGAGAGAAAAATTTTATCTGATACCTTCTCAATAAATTATTTTATTTAGACAAAGTTATTTTAATGAAGTTTTTAAATAGTTCCATAAATATTATATCTTGATAATATATGTACTATATAATCAAATCAATTGTCATATAAATAACTATAATGCAATTTATTTCCATATGTGAATTCGTATGATTGAACTTATCTCCTCATTGTATTTATTTTTCTTTTTTCTTGGGATTTCTTTTGAATAATAATAAGTTCGATACCATTGATGTCCAATAGCTTTGATAGTAATGGCTGGATCTTACTACTACTTCGTCCATTGAGTATAAGAGAGTAAATGATAGTATAATCTACAATATATAATCTATAAACTAAAGTTTGCTTCTATTTTTTTAATCTATTATAATGTAGTGGAAGAAATCAAACATCTTATAGCAAATCATTAGCTGGATTATTTTATCACCAGACTGATAATTTGGCGGATCAAGTTAACTTTTTTTTTTTGTCAACTAATCTAATGACTTTTGAATCCCACAATTCCACAATAGAGAGGGATTAATCTTGATGCATCGGAATTTTTATATATATATAAACATTACTACTAGTTCACATGTGTTTGACGATCAACTTAACTTCTAAAAAATACAATTATAAATATTATAGCCTCACAAAACTTCTATCAAGCCTCCTCAATACAGAAACACCATTTTTGTTTCCTCTTCTATACTTATTTATTTATTTTAAAAATTTACTCTCTCTCTTGTCTTCCTCCACGACGGTGAGTTTTAATATTTTGTAAAATCAATCTAACAAGAATCTTCATATAACTAATTTCAAGCTTAGTTTCCTGTAGTGGCCTTTAACCCTTATGCCTTTATTTCCCCCTCTAGACAAAAAAAAAAAAAAAAAA
>OVAX01000328.1:0-73708 GCA_900406405.1 Lepidium africanum | reverse complement strand
CCCCCCCTAAAAAAAAAAAAAAAAAAAAAAAGACAAGGACAAACACTTTCTGTCTTCATTTTGTTTCATCTTCTTCTCTCTGATCCCTCTCCATCTGTTAATCCATTTTCTTATCACATTTTGAATTTTACTTTGAACAATCTCTGCCTAAAAAATGTCCTTAGAAGGTATCGTATACCCACAAGATCCATTCGGCTACCTCTCCAATTGCGAAGATTGTATGTTCCAAGACTTGTCTTACTATCAACAAGAGCTAGCTCAAGATACGAAGAACAACATTGATAAATTAGGGCAAGAACAGAACTTTTTGGAAACCAATAAGGATGAAGATCGTCAATGGCGAGATTACCATCAGTATCCTTTAATCAGTACTTCATTAGAGGAAGAGCTTGGTCTTCCGGCCATTGATATGGAGAATCATCCTCCTCTGCTGGAACGGAGAAAGAGGAGGAGAACGAGAAGTTGCAAGAACAAGGAAGAAATCGAGAACCAGAGAATGACTCATATCGCCGTGGAGAGAAATCGCCGGAAACAAATGAATGAGTACCTCGCTGTGATCCGATCTCTAATGCCCTCGTCGTATGCTCAAAGGGTAATTTACTAATCTTTATATTCTTTAACTCTTCACACACACATATGCATATATATACTATAAGTCTATATTTATTTAGTCAGTGTTCTCTTTAGGTTTTTCATCTGTTTCTATTCTTTGCCTAGTACTCAGTTTTTCGCGTTTTTGAGGTTTCTTTTAACAAAAAAAAAAAAAGTAGAAAAACTAGAACTCAATCATGTTGATATTTTCATAAACAATAATATATATATACATATACATATAATTTTTTGTAAAGAATAATATTTAAGAATACATTGATATCTTTTACAATTCATAAACAAGAAAATTCACCATAAACTTGTGTGCAGCAAGGGATATGCGTTTATGTACATACATACTAATTTTTTTCTGGTAGATATTTAAATATGTTTAAAAAATTAGAATGAGTATGATTAAGAATGTTGAGATGGTGTTCACAAAATGATAAACTTATATGCAACTAGTGTGATACGTACGTGTATACATAATTATACATTTTAAAATTTCTTGAATCCATAATGAATCGAGTTGTGGTGGTAATTAAAGGGAGATCAAGCGTCGATAGTTGGAGGAGCTATTAACTACGTCAAGGAGTTAGAGCTTATCTTACAATCTATGGAGCCTAAGAAAACAATGACAACGTCGACGAGTACGCGTATGACCCACGATTCTGATGGAGAAAACACTAGCATTAACTCATTGGTGGGTCCCTTCTCAGATTTCTTCACCTTCCCTCAATACTCAACCACCAAGTCATCATCAAACGTACCGGAATCTTCAGCGGCGGAGATAGAGGTGACGGTGGCAGAAAGCCATGCGAATATCAAGATAATGATGAAGAAGAAACCAAAGCAGCTTCTTAAACTCGTAGCTTCTTTACAAAGCCTAAGGCTCACTCTTCTTCATCTAAATGCAACTACTATCCAAAACTCCATTCTCTTCTCCATCAGCGTCAAGGTACGTTCAGTTTTTCAACTTCTCATCATTACTTTGTTACTTTTGGGGTAATCATGAGATTAAAGTGATTTCAATGACTGAGTGGTGCATATGATTTCACTTTATTGATTTTCTTGATTTTTTTTTTTTTTTTGTCTCTTATTGTTTTGGGGGAAACAATTGAATTAGTACTAGTTTGGGTTATGTCGGGGATTTAAAAGATAGCAAAGAAAAATTAAAATCATTCTCTTTGTTTCTTCTTACTTCCTTTTGGGTGCTTAGGACTGGGACCTCAATAGTTGGGGGTCAAACTTAAAACCATCATTTTAATGCGTTTTTTAATGGTATGTAAAAATCAAGTGACGGCCCTCAAAAAACGAAACACGTATGTGTCTATACATGGAGGAGTCATATACGATATAACTTTTATATGAATATGTGTACATTATATACAAGATTATAGATGTAATATGTACGGAAAACAAAATCAGGCCACCACTTTGTTTTAGTAGACATCATAAGTCTGTTTCTAAGCAGATATGTACTACTACAAAATCTATGTTTTCAATATTGTGTCGGCCTAAGCAAATATATTCTTATATTACTAAAAACTATATATATATATACATATATATATACTATTGTAAAAACTATATATATATATCGTTTGATTTCTTATGAAAAATGGGTGGTACAGATCGAAGAAGGAAGCCAATTGAATACCGTGGACGACATTGCAGCAGCTTTGAATCAAATCATAAGGAGGATTCAAGAAGAGTCATAATTTAGTTTAAATAGAGTCATCATTCAACACATAGATTAAATTAATTAGTTTATCTGTTTCCTTTTAATATACCATTTTGAAAAACAAAATGTCTTATAATTTATGTAAGTTCGTCTTACTTAATTTCTTTTTGTGGAAGTTACATTTTTGCCTCCTGTAATAATTCAGTTTTCTTTGACCTCCGCACACTTTGAGAAAGATACCACAATTTGCTAGTTTTCAGTAATACATAAGCCTATAATTTAAAGACTTAGTTCTATGTGAAGAGGAAAGGTGAACGAAGACTCACCCATGACCCATCAATGAGAAAATTTAATCATTATGGAAGCATTAATTGGGCTCCATTCTATGCCATACGTAATTGTAAAATTAATGTTGAATGCTTTTACCAAATGACTCAACTCGATAGGTTGGTGACATTGGGCTCTAATAGCCTTTAGGCCTAAGAGTCGTAATTTAATATATAGCCGTATTCTACAATGCGTTTGCCTTCTTATATTATTCAAACTGTTCTTTAGGGTTGTGTGTGTGCATAATATGTTATGATGATTAAAAAATAGTATTATTTAATCTCTGGATTGCATTCTCTGTCAAAAAGATATTCATCTTTTTCTCAGAAACATTTAAAGTTTGTGGGTTCAACTTTTAACCCTTTTATCACAAATATCTATAACATTCTTCTCTGATAGTGGACGACTCATACATTTGGTTGCATCTTTATGTAAATCCAAAAAATCAAATCAAAGTCATTTCTTTTTATGTAGGTTGCATCTTTAAATAAATCATTTAGCCGACCATTATACACATGTAAAACTACTATTCATGGACAATCTAACTATTTTCATCTCGAAATATGAACCATGTGATGGAGAACTTATTGACCCATTTACCAACTTAAGTACTAAAGATCTTCAATATATATAGTTTTGTATATCATTTAATTAAAAGTTTAAACCTTATTATATCTAAAGTGGATGATCATCCTCATTTAACAGATCCATACCTAGAACAGGATAAAACTTGCAAATATCACAACAGTTTCCAAAGTATTGTTATATTTAATTATTCGACATAATAATTAAAAACTATGGTTTTGGACAAAAAAAATCAACAGTGCGTGAGAGTTGTGTAAGAAGAGAGATAATGATCATTGTCTTATCATGAAGACCCATCAAAAGAAAATCTATTTCACTTTTCGGATTGAAAAGCAAAAAGCAGAACTACATATTATTAGGAGAAAAAACAAGAGACTAAAAAGCAAAGCCTATAGATTTGATTTAACCATTCTATTTAAATTAAGAAAACACATCAAAATATAGCCGACTGTTCTCTTCAGCAGCTTTTTATATTTTCAGCTATGATTCACTATCTTTGCAGCTTTCTCTTATCTTTTTCCTTAGATTTCTTTGTTTATTGTTATTATATTTGTATTCCTCCACTATCTCTTAAAACATGAAATAGGTAAGAAAAAAAGTGAGGTAGGGCAAAAAATAAACATGATATGGACAAATATTTCTATTTCTCTCATTCGTTTAGATTATTAATCATGTTAAAGCCTTTTTGATGCAGTAGTCTTTGCGAATACATAATGGTGAAAAGGAATTTTGAAATCTATATTAATAGAAAGAAAAACTCAAATGGGGGCATTTATCAACAAAAAAATGTTAGTGGATTTGGTTTCTCCACAAAATTTAACTGGGCCTAGAATGTAAGCCTTTTTAAAAAGTGAATAATAGTTTTAGAGTATTGATCTTAGCTTTGTTCATATTAATTATTTGAAACCACGGTTTAGTTATTAGGGTCAAACTTTTAATTGTCTATAGCAATCACGTTAGAGTGTCTTCAACAAATATTCTAAACCCTCAAATAGAGAATATTTGTTTATCCAACAAATACTTCAAAACTTCAAATTTTGAAATTTTGAATGGTGGTACTCCGTATATAGAGTATCTCTATTCAATACTTTAAAATTTGAAACTTCACTTTTTCCTTTTGGTCCTTTTAATTATATATGTTATAAAAAATTTAATTAATTTTATTTTCATCACTTTAATCCATAAAAATACTCGATTTTAAAAAATTTTAGCCTGTAATCTATAAAAAAAATAAAATAAAAAGACTCAATTACGACTTCGAAATGCATTGATTTATCATATATATGAGAACATTATGGAAATAATTTTGTTAAATAATTCGATATTTTATTTTAACTTATAACTTAGATTATGTTTTATTATTATTGTAATGTATTTTTTATATTTTAATGTAATGTTTCAATAATTAATATTGTTTGTAATATTTTAAATGTATGTTTTATAGCTAATTATAAAAGTTATATGACTTTTATTGATTACAATCAACAAAGAGGACTATAGTGTAAATAGCCAAAATAAATAAAGTTTTTTGTTAGAGTTTATCATTGGAGACCAATCTTAAACCCTTCAGATTTGAAGTATCCCATATTGTTTGTTGGAGATGCCCTTATAATAAATTTAACTCGGATTGATGCATTTCTATTTGGTTTGGTTAGACATGTAAACATAAATCAAAATGCCAGTAAATATTCATTGTAAGAATATAATAAGATAGATCCTCTCATTGTCTGCAAAAAGAATGAGTCACATAGAATTTAATTGTAAAACGAGTAATCGGGTTACACCAACACTAACATGCTTTTGGTAGGTGAGATGTAATGACACGACGTGATTAACAGTATTGGGAATCATCTTGTAGCACGCTTTGTCTTCTGCAGTCAAGAAAGATTGCTCTGAATTGCTTTTTTATATAATCGATAGATTACAATATATATAAGCAAGTTATGACTTAACTTACAAGCTAAATATTAAACCGAAATAGCAAAGTGAACCATATCCTAACCGTCTAATACTCCCTCTCAAGATGGCGAGTGGAGGTCATAAACTCGCATCTTGCCAAGAAGATATCAAAATTATACTCGACCTAGCGACTTGGCGAGGAGATCGGTAACCTGTTTGGTAGTGCGAACATGAGCTGGTGCGAGAATGCCATTTTGAAAGGCATCCCAAATGATATGACAATCGTTCTCTATGTGTTTGATACGCTCGTGAAAGACTGAATTCTTCATAATATGAAGGGCGGACTTATTATCACAATAAAATGAAACAACTTCAGAATGAGAGACATTGAAGGTGGGAAGTAATTCAAGAAGCCATTGGATCTCATAATAGGTGTAAGACATAGCCCTATATTCAGCTTCAGCGGAAGACCGAGAAACCGTTTGTTGCTTCTTTGTTTTCCAAGAAATAGGAGACCCACCAAGCTGTACAACAAAACAGGTAAGAGAACGTCGAGTGAGTGGACATGCCGACCAGTCCGCGACACAAAAGTAGTGATATGGAGATCCGATCAAGAAGAAAGGAAAATACCCTGACCAAGAGTACCCTTGAGACACCAAACGACACAGATGGCTGCATCCTAATGCTTCTAGCGTGGCTTGGCGAGAAACTGAGCAAGAAAATGAATAGCATAGCTAAGATCAAGATGAGTAATAAACAAGTAAACCAAGTGACCGACTAATCTTCTGTAATGTGATGGATCTTCAAAGAATTCACCTTCATCACGAGCAAGAGTGTGATTTTGCTCAATAGGTGTATCATAAGGACGAGAACCTGCCATACCACATTTCGTGACAATATCACTCGCGTACTTCCTTTGGTAGACATAGATCCCGTCATTATTCCTAGCTATCTCCAAGCCCAAGAAATATTTTAAAACACCAAGATACTTTATCTTAAAACAAGAGCTTAACTAATCTTTGAATTTAGATATAAGTTCTGGATCATTATCACCAATGACCAAATCATCAACGTAGACAAGCACATGAACACAAGATTCACCACGAGTATTGGAGAATAGCGAGTATTCTTTCTTATTCTAGACGAAACCAAACCGTAAAAGAGAAGTGGAGAGCTTGGCAAACCAGCACCGTGGAAGTCCATATAGAGATTTTTAAGACGACACACCTTTGTTTTATCACTAGCGGAATAGCATGGGGTTATTTTCATGTAAACTTCTTCTTAGAGATCACCATGAAGAAAGGCATTATGAACATCCATTTGAAACAATTGCCAATTCTTTGCAGTAGCGATCTTGAGAAAAAACACGAACCATTGTCATTTTGATAACCAGAGTAAATGTTTCATCATAATTAGTACCTTCCTCTTGACGGTTTCCCAACACAACAAGTCAAGCCTTGTATCGTTCCAAAGTATCATTTGAATTTAGCTTCAGTTTAAACACCCATTTATTTCCAATAGCTTATTTCCCTTATGGTAAGTCAACTATCTCCCAAATATCATTAAGTTCAAGAGCATCAATTTCTTCTTTTGAAGCATAACACCAATAAGCATGTTGCATAGCCTCCTTAAATGAATTTAGCTTGGTAAGTGCATCCAGAGCAGCAACAAAAATCTGTTGTTTCTCAGACAAATGATCAAGAGAAACGTAGTTTGGATAAAAACACTTACTAGACATATTGGTGGTCGGTGAAGCACTGTTACAATGAGGTTTATCATTTACTTCAGCTGCATATGTAACAAAAGAATTAAGAAGAACAAAGGGAATCTTCATTTTAAGACCAACGGCCAAGCGCCTCTGATTCTGTAGCAACGTTGTCAACACTAGGATTATCAAGAGTAGGTGCCGAAACCAAGTTAGTTGGCATCATAGTTACATTCTTAGAAGGTTCAGGGTTACATGCGGCATGTTTTGTGTCTAGCACATCATCAACGAGTAGAGCCAATCCAGACGCGTGTTGTTGGTCTGAGTGGTCGGGTACTAGTAAGACTGCAAGGTCAATTTCCAAGCTAGGAGTCTCTGGGTTAATCAGTGGCACAACCACATCCGAATCATCAAAAATAGAAGCATCCTGAGCTGTATTAGTTGTTTAAAGAGGAAAAACATGCTCAAAGATGCGAGAAACAAAAAAATGTTATGTCTTCAAATCATATACCAACCAGCCCTTCTTACCAATCAGATAGCCAAGAAAAATGCATCGTGTACTGCGAGCTGCAAATTTATCATGAGGCTTCGGAGCTGGAGAAGCATAGCACAGATATCCAAACACCTTAGTAAGATGAGAAAATACAAGCTCATATGGTGTTTTACCACCAAGAAGTGTTGAAGGTGTGCGATTAATAAGAAAAGTCGCTGCCTGAATACTTTCATCCCAAAATTTCGTAGGAAGATTTGCTCAAAACAGTAGAGCTCAAGAAACATTAAGAATATATCGATGCTTCCTTTTTACCCTGCCATTTTTTTGTGGTGTGTAAACACATGAAGTATGATGAGTAATCCCTACTTCAGCAAAATAAGATCGCAAAGGTAGAAACTCTGTGCCATTGTCTGTACGAACAACTTTGACCTTGTTCCCAAATTGTCGTTCAATCCACACAATAAACTTTTTGAGAACCTACGGCATAGAAGACTTCTCACGGATTAAATAAGTCCAAATGGCTCGAGAATAGTCATCAACAATAGTTATAAAATATGTGAAACCACATGTCGCTTTTGTTTGATAAGGTCCCCATACGTCACAAAGAAGAAGATAAATAAACATACGTGATTAATATTTTCTGAAAAAGACATACATGAACAATTATCTAGCTTGATACTACTACGAGAAAAAGAATTAAATCTGACTACATAACTTAGAAATTTAGAGGAGGGATGTCCCATTCGTTTATGCCACAAATCACGAGTGTCTGTCTTCGAAACCGAGCATGCCTAAGGTATAACAGATCCTGTGAAATGATAAACCCCATTGCATGCCTCACCTGCTCCAATCAAAGTCTTTGAAGTTTAGTCCTGAATCAAACAAAAATCCCGAGTAAAAATCACAGCACTTGCAATATCACGAAGTAACTGAGCAACAAAAATCAATGTAATATGAAAGGAAGGTGCACAAAACACATCATATAAAGTCATATTTCCCCCAAGAAACAATGTTCCTTTTTTCATAAACCAAGCCAAAACATCATTTGATAGCTTGATCGAATAAGCCTCAATATCATGAAGATCATTGAGCAAGGAAACATCTCTTGTCATATGATGACTTGCCCCTAAATTAATTATCAAGTCGAATCTGCTATGTGTACCATACAAAATTAGTTGTTCATTCTTACCATACAACTTTTCACCAGTTGAATTCTTTTTTCCATCAAGGAAAGTGGCTAAAGAATTCAATAGATCAGCCGTGAGCGAAGGAATACCAGCTGGTGGTGTCACAGAAACCTGATTTTCAGCTGGGGAACTCTTCCCACGATTGCGACCACGACTTGAGCCACGTCCGCGACCACAAGATGACGAACTACCAGTGCTAGACTGTTCACCCCATTATTCTGGATAGCCTACTATCTTAAAACATTGTGATTTTCATGACTCGTACGCCCACAATGAGTACAAAGAAGTGATTGCTCAGACAAGGCCAACGTTGAAGCAGAAAGTCCAATAGCACCACTTATGTCTTCTTCGGGTTTCATGACATTGTGATGACGTTTCTCTTGTACCACATGCGAATACACTTGTCCAAGGTTGTAGTCTGACAACCGAGCTAGGAGATTTGAGCGAATTACACCAAATTTTTGGTTATCTAGACCCATCAAAAATTAATGTATGCGCAACCCTTCTTGATTCTTGTGATAATGAGCCATAGGATCACAATTACTCTTCTTACAACAGCACTTGAATCCCTTATCGAGATTGGCAAGATCATCCCATAAGATATTAGCTTTCCATAGTATTCTTCCATGGTTAGATCATCTTGTTTACACATTCAAATCTTATCATGAAGTTGATGCTCACGTGTGTTATCCCCAATAGAAAAACAAGTTCAAATATTCTCCCACATCTCGGACGCATGACCAATAATGGAGATCGAGATTTGTAGTTTATCATCAATACTGGCGAGTATCCACCCAATAACGAGAGAGTTAACCATGTCCCATCTCTCAGCATCATCAGTTCCTTCTTCAGGTTGAGTCAAGGTTCCATTAATGAAACATATCTTTCTTTTAGTTCGAAGAGCGTCGGTTATGAGTTTCGACCATCGATCATAGTTTGTACCATTCAACAAAACAGATGTGAGAACTTGGCCACTATGCTCTCCAGCCTGTATCGCATATGGAGAGAGGAGAGATGCCGTCTCTTTTACTTCACCACTGATGCCATTTCAAGAAAGATTGCTCTAAATTGTTTTTTTATTCAATCAATAGGTTACAATATATATAGACAAGTTATGACTTAATCTACAAGCTAAATAGTAAACCGAAATAGCAAACCAATACAATATTAATGAACCATATCCTAACCACCTAATACAACTACACTATCCCTTTTTATATAAATAATTGTAGACTATACTCTATGGCATTTTTGCCAACTATGGCTTATATCAGCAAATGTGTCATGCCCATATTGTAATGTTCAATGTTGTTGTGATCTAATCTGACAGTTGTGATTACCTTTCCTTACAAAAATTCCTCGAAAGATCAAAGATTACATGTCCAATTGCATGATATGCTCTTGTAAATCAACCCTAAAATTATCTATGAATATAATGGTTTAGTCAAGACAAAAACCAATTCCAAACGAAGAAACTATATAAAACATGCCTGGAATAAGACTTCCTTACAGCATCCAGACAGAAATCAATTGTGTAGAATAGAACATCAGGAATTCAAAACCGTCACGATACCCTCTAAAATTCGTGACGGATTCTTTCAGTAGTCATGGTTTTCAGCAGCTAATAGGAAAATACAAATAAAAGAGATAAAATAAAATTACAAAATTTATAACAACAAAAAAGTAAATAAAAAAAAAAAAATTTTTGACAACTTTACTCTTATAATTGGATCGATAAAGCCCGATCCATAGCCAAAACCCATATTCTAAATCCCTCTTTTTCATTCCCTTTGCATCGGAGAAGAATCGAATTCTGGTGCCTGAGGAAAGCTAAAGTGGCCACTACAACTGGGCCACACATCCTCAGCAAAATAAAAAAAAATATTTAAACATTCATAATCATATATTCCAAATTAAAACATAAGTATAACATAATTAAAATCTAATATATTATATGAAATCTAATAACAAGTAGACCATTAATAAATATGTTGGAATACTAAAATAGTGTCTTTATTTTCGGGGTAAAGGATATGTAGATCCAAGTTCGATATAAAATTTCTTGTTCAAATCAAAAAGTCGATGCTTTCTGTTCGTTGTTTTGGTTTCTCCATCACTTCCTTTCGGGTCATCGTGATCGATACCAAGTTGAGAAATATGCTCGTACAACGGCTAGACCAAGAACTTAACATTATTCAACAAACAATTTCAATATAACATTATTCTGTAAATCTTAACCAAGCAACTTTTTGAGTATAAACATTGCACATCATTAGTTGCAGTGTCTTGGTCATATGTTTTCTCAAGAATAATTACCACTTAGACCACCTTTTTTATTAGCTTAGCTTGTAGGTTGAGTAAGCTGGAAACATGTCTTATCAATAAAAAGATTCCAAATTAATGAATTTATACGTTTCTATAGTTTAGGGGTCTTATTGGATTTGGTTTTTAATGGAGTTTAACAGATTTGAAATTTGAGGATTTTAGTGGATTCTAATGCATTAAGTAATAACCCAGAAATAATATTGAAAATTTTGGAAGTATACTTGGGTTTGGATTAATACAGAACGATGACCTTTTTTCTTTTTGAGAATTATAATAATTATTATATTTGACAATCCAAGTGAAATATGTGTGATTTGTGTTTCCCTTTGAAAGAAGTTGAGAATCCATCAAAATCTATTAGGTGAAAATTCAACAGATTTGAAATTAGTATTGAATAACTGGTGTTTTTTTTTTTGTCAACCAAGAATAATATTAATAATAAAACCACACTCGAAGCGAGGATGAATCACAATTACAACATTAAGCCATTAGTTGCCTCTCTAATAGAACGAGCGAGAGAATCAGCTTTATGGTTCAGAGATCTGGGGATACCAAACAACAAAAAGACACGAAAAAGAGATTTCAAGCTGTGAAAATCTTCCTGATAAGTTTGGAAAGCTGGCCATTCTTTTGGATGCTTCATAATCTCGAGCACATCCGTGCAATCCGTAGCAAACTCCGCTTCTAAAAACTGAAAGGAAATCAAAGATTCCATAACCCAGAGCAGAGCTTCCACCTCCGAATGTAGTGCAGAGAGACTCTGTCTTATGCGTCGAGCACCTATACAGGTACCATCATGGTGGTCCGGGAAGTACATCCAACTAATCCCCGTAAAAAAATCAGAATCTTTCAACGACCCATCAACAAAACACCTATAACCTGTGAATGTTGGATTAGATGTCAAGGGAATAGCGACCGCCGACCAAAGCGAAGCTGCGGTAAGGGATCCCGGTTGAACAGTAATCGAATCTGAGCACCTTGCATTAGACCATCAAGCGCATCTTGTATTGCTTGAGCTAGTATATTTGGAGGAGTTTTACCCACACCCAAAAAACACACATCATTCCTATTTTTCCAAAGAAACCAAATAATCCATGGAAAAAGTGATACATCTATCGATTCTGGGATTCGCCAAAATAAGTAATCTATATTATACCATAATGATTATCCAGGAAATATGTCCATGGCTGAAGGAACGCACGAAAGTGCCCATGTCTGAATTGCGGGTGGACATTCAAAAAAATCATGGTTAATTGTCTCCGTCTTTGCCCCGTATCTGCCACATCTAGGATCACACTTAATATCACGACTGTTAAGGTTGTGCTTAACAGCAGTGCATCCTGATAAGGACTGCCACATAAAATGTTTGATCTTACTCAGACAGTCCAACTTCCAGACCTTTGCTTGGAGGGCCCATAAATTCGGCCCATACGTACCCGTCCCAAGAAGGAAATTATTCTCTTCAATGGCATATCCAGATTTTACTGAATAACGTCCAGTTTTTGTATAGTGCCATCCCTAATAATCAGGTCGTACCCTATATGGGATAGATAATCCCATGATTAATTGGACATCTGACGGAATAAAATATTGACGTAAGATTGTCTCTCTCCATGATCTTAACCGGAAATCAATAAATTCATCCACGGTTAAATCTGGGTATATAGACTGATCAAAACCTATGGCAGATCATGGTTGTATATCAGGGATCCATGGGTCTTTCCAGACCGCAATCCATCGACCATCCCCAATTTTCTTTATAATTCCTTTAGACACCAGGGATCTTGATGACATAATACTACGCCAGCCATAAGAGGGCATGGATTTTTATAATATCTTCCCCGCATAACTTGCGCAAAAAGTGAATTCGGATAATCAATTAAGCATCAAAGCTGTTTAGCTAAAAGTGCGAAATTGAAATCCTCCAACACACGAAAGCCAAGGCCACTTTCCGTTTTTGGTTTACATAGTTTTTTCCATTTCATCCAATGGACACCTTTCGATGTTTCAGAATTAGACCACCAGAAATTAGCTATCGCAAAATTTAATTGTTTCACAATAGTTTTTGGTAATCTAAAGCATGACATGACATATGTTGGTAAGGCAGTGAGAACCAAATTTATTAAAACTTCCTTTCCCCCTTTGGAAAGAAATATTGACGTCCAACTGTTAATCCTATCTTGGAGTTTCTCTCGAACAAAGGCAAAGACTTTAGTCTTAGCACCGCCAATATTTTCAGGAAGTCCAAGATATGAACCCATTCCACCCAAATTCTTAATACCAGAAACTTGGTGAATCATCTGTTTATCCTTATCCTGAACAGAATGTCCAAATTGAATTGAAGACTTATCAAAATTTATTTTTTGTCCCGAGACCCTCTCATATTCCTTTAGGATTTTCACAATATTAGTAGCTTCTTCTGTAGTTGCTTTACAGAAGAAAAGACTATCATCTGCAAATAATAAATGTGATATCGTTGGGCTTGCTCGTGCAATAGTGATACCAGAAATCTTCTTATCGGATTCTGCCTTTCTCAACATTGAGATCAGCACCTCCGTACATATAATAAAAATATAAGGGGATAGGGGATCCCCTTGACGTAATCCTCTTTGCGGTACAATTGTGCCTTGTGGTTCGCCATTCATCAAGACTGAATATTTCACACTAGTGATACAGTGCATTATACAGTGAGTCCAATCATCACTAAAGCCTAATTTAAAGAGAAAATTTTCGATTAGATTCCATTTTACTCGATCATAAGTTTTACTCATATCAGTCTTGATAGCCATGAATTTTCCTCGTACCGCTTTATAAGTATGGAGCGCATGGAACATTTCTTGTGCAATCAAAATATTATTCGAGATCAGACAACCAAATACGAAGGTTGACTGTGTCTCGGAGATCAATTTAGGTATGACTTTCTTTAATCTATTACATGAAACCTTTGATATAATTTTATATCCTACATTACATAGACTAATAGGATGAAATTCTGCCATTTTAGTTGACCTTGCCATTTTTGGAATTAAACAAATATTAGTATCACTTAATCCTTGTTCAAAGGTACCAGAGGTTAAAAAATTATTAACCAACTGAATAACATCATTCTTTACTACTTCCCACATTTTTTTGGAAAAATAGTGCAGTCATTCCATCTGGTCCCGACATTTTACTCGGGTCCATCATGAGAAGGGCTTTCTTAACCATCTCTTCATCATTAGTTATCCAAATCCCAGAATCATTGAATAAACCAACAATTCTGTTTTTCGCTCTTCCCTGTTTAGTTTGAGTATGGAAGAATCGTGTATTTTCATCCCCCTCTTTAAGCCATCTATTTCAACTTTTTTGTTTCCAATATGTTTCTTCTTCTAGATAGGCTTGTTTTAATTCCAGCTTAGCTTTTGAAAGTTCCTCGGTGGGTGTGGAATTTCTATTTTGTAAATTCTCCACCCGTTTCAGTAATTTTTCAATCAATTGTCTATCAGAAGGAACATTCTTATTTTGCCAATAAGAAATTTCCTTCCTACAATTCCTGATTCTACCTGAGAACGTTAATTTACGTTTACAGGACAGACCTTTCCATCTTTTTTCCATAGATTCCCGAAACCCAGCTTTACCAATCCAACGTTTATCAAACATAAATTGATGTTGTTGGCGATACGTACGATCGGAAAATCAACCTAAAATTGGTCGATGATCAGATCCAATCATGTCAAGATACTCTATTTTAGACAATGGAAGTATATCGTGCCAATCCTCATTCCCATATGCTTTATCCAACACACATCTTATAATTCCATTATGTTGGACTCCTCGCCAGGACCACGTATTTCTAATTTTCGGGAAATCAATCAATTCACAGTCTTGTAGCATTTGATTAAAAGGAAGGAACGAATTTGGGTGTTTCATCGTTCCTCCCTATTTTTCATGGTTTCTTGATAGTTCATTGAAATCCCCAATGACTAACCAGGGAATATCATGGACTATGTCAATCCTAGTCAATCTCTCCCAGACCTGATCCCGAAGATTTTGATTTGGTTCACCGTAGATAAAAGTAATAGCAACCTTTTGTCCTTTAACCATCAAAGATATATCAATCATTCTATTATCTTTATGATTTAGGGTAACATTGTAAAAATCATTATAGAAAAGAGTCAAACCACCGCTCCTTCCATTTGGATCAACTACAAGCATCGAATTGTAATTAAATGAGCTTGGACTTTTTCCATAAAATTTAATTTATTCTTAGTTTCAGGAAGAAATAAAAACTCTGGTTTATATTTTTTCCAAATGTTTCTAAGAAATTTATTGTGACCCTATTACCAATCCCTTGGCAATTCCAACAAAGGGTATTAAACATTAAAAATAAAACTTAAAACTTCATTGAGCCTTTTCTTGACTTCTTAGCTTACATCGCTTTGGCTTTAGTTTCCTTTGGTACTTTACAAGGCGACATCGCGATGATAGCCATCATCTTCTTAGAACTGATTCCACGAAGAGGTGTTGATGGCCGTGACATAGATTTAGGTGGGACCAGTGGCGGCTTCAAAGCTTGAACAGATGCTTCATGTTGTTCCTTCTCCTTTGCCTTAAGCTCATAAGCTTCAATGAACTCAGCAGATTCTGCAAGTTCTTCCTCTGTTAGTTCATGCTGCTCCCCCTCCGAATCCAATAGATCACCATCCTCATCCATATAATTAACAAGTTCATGATCAGCCGCTGCTGTCTCTGTTTGAATGGTCAGCTCTACATTGGTTTCCACATCTACAATCTGATCTTATCAATGGAAGGTGGATTCAGATCAGATTGTTTGCACATAGCTATCTTGTTATTAGATGATAAACAAGGCATTGAGGTATATTCAGTTACCTTCATCGTTGTATCATCTCCTTGGAATAATGGCCGGCGCACTTTCTTTGTGGAAAGTGAGACATTGCCATCAGTCCTTTGGTCCATAAGAAGACTGTGAAAAGAGGACTCTCAACAATATTGACCTGCAATGCATCAGGACATAAGTTGTCATCAGTAAAACATCGTTTAGAGGTACCTTTCCTTTCCTGGCATTCGACACCGGAGAGACAGTGATTTGCTTCCCTTTATCACGATTGCCTGCAACGATTTGTTTCTTATCATTACTAACATGTCTTTCAGACCTACGAGATGTATTACCAGACGTCCTACATTAGAACCCTTCATCTTCTCATCTTTTGATTGTTCTACTGGTTCATTCTTTGCCTTATAGCATCGATCAGCATCCTGAGTCATCCTGTAACATAAAGGACAATATCCTTCCAGATTTATATGATCATAATCTGTGATTCTTGTCCCTCCTTAAACTCCAACGTAGAGGAGAAGATCAGTGGCTTCGAACAAGGGATTTCAAGAAGAATCTTCCTTTTGAGCACGTCCACTTCAAGTACCCGACCCAATGAACCTCCAACCAGCCTAAAGATTTCCACCGTACTGTACTCGAATGGAATCCCAGTAAGCATGACTCAGAAGCAGATCGTATGAGGATAATTGGCATCTGCAAATGTCTTCCATGGGGCATATGTTAGCATCCATCCATCGAAGCGACTTGCCCGCAGCTTCAGAATATGTTTTAGGTCCCTCTCCGATTTGAATTCGAATTGAAACCTGAGGTTCTACCTTCCAAGTTTAAACCTGAGGTTTTACCTTCCATGTTCTAGAAGTGAGGCATCATGTAAAGTAATGTGTCCACATCCTAAGCATGTGGATTCAGCCATCTTCCAAGAAGGATTTTTGAGCAACGAGCCAGAAGATCTGCATTGTCGATGGCAGGAACCTTTATCTTCAATTTTCTCGGTGGAGATCTTGACTCCAAAGCTTTCTTAGCAATGTTGAGCTACGACATTTGGATCAAAACAAAAGAGAAGACAAAACTTTTTAGAAAACGAAGGAGAAGGAGAGTTAAGTGAGAGCGAGATGAAAATGTCTGATTGCTATTGCTTTTATATGCAATAAAACCAAATCCAAATCAATCTCAGCGACATAAATATCCATAAAACCACATGATACTCTCGAGATTTATAATCCAAAGAAATCGTGGACCATGATCTCCACCCATCACTCAGAAGAAAGGCGAGGATCTCAGACATTATAGCATTAAAACAAGATACAATAGAGCATATGGATCCTATCTCAGATTTTATAAGATATAAAGGATCACAAATAAAAAGGCACTTAATAGCAGGATAATTCATACAAGAAGAATCTGTATAACTAATAAGTATGTTTAGGAGCTCATAATAAGTGAATCTGGTACCAGTACCAGTATCCAGACTCCACAACTTAAACATAAAAGAATGAGATGGCAAGCACATTGAAGCATCAACATTAGTATTATCTAAGCACCATAAGATTAACACATAATCAGAGAGAAAAGGTTGCTCATCATAGTCAACAGTCAAGAGTAACATAGTGTAACGAATCAAATAAACATGTTGGATCATGTATCAATTGAAGATTGTATAATCTTAAATCAATAAGAATAAAGACATTTATGGGACCAAAGATATTTGCAAGACTCAAACATAATCCAGAAGATTAAAGGAAGAGATATCACCCGTTTAGAGTTAAGCCTCAGATTTAATCTTCTTTGTTTGATACAAAGTAGAAATTCAGAATCAGGAATCACTGATTGTTGAATCCATATCGATCTACAATGTAAAGCAATGATTTTGTACCCATCAATGTTGTAAAAGATATCAGTATAGTACATCACATCAAGCATCATTTCCAGACCCCAAAATCTAATCATAAGATTTTGATGATTCTGAACATCAACGCCTAATTGAATTAGTGTGTTAAACACCACGAGATTCTTCCAAAAGGAAATCACACTCATAGATATCAATATCTTGAATGAATCCTTAACATTATCCGAACCTATAGATATCTGATTCGGATTTAATAAAATCAAAACAGAAATCTCATTACAGGAATAATCTGATGGCATAGATTGATTAATCAAGATCAAACTTGAACCCCAAACCGGAATCCCCAAATCTATAAACCCTAAATTAGAATTGATTGGAAAAGAGTGTTTTATTGAATTACCTTGTGATGATAGGTTTCCAACAAAATTAGCTTCATAAGTATCTTCATCAGCCTGATTTAAGAATCTCCATCCCTTCAATTTCGTGAGATTGTCTTCAGAGTACGAAATCTTGATGAAGGAATGAGAATAAACAATCGCGAGGGCCATAAGCATGGAAAGGCATCATTAACATCTGATCTTGATGGATCCTCATTGAGATTCCAGACCGCTACAAAGATTTGACACAATCTTGACATAATTAGTAATCACCTTCGACATCACCAACTGGTATTTTCATTATATTTCAAAATACACTATCGAAATACATAATCCAATAACAGTAAATTTTAATGGATTTCACAAAATACATCATCCAATAACAAAAGATTTCATGTTGATTTTGAAATCCTTTAAAATCCTTTAAAATACCCAATTGAATAATACCTCCTTAATCACATTTGTTGACCAAATGGAAAAATGTTATATATATATATATATATATATATACTTGACAGTTGACACTATAAGTAATGAGTGGGGCACTATAGAGAGAGCTTATTAGCCTGATTCAGAAGGGAAGTTTCACCTGCTTTGTTCGTTTAGTCCTTGTATTTAATCATTGTCAAGTTATGATCTACCAACTGTATTACGAGAATCACGTATTCTAAATACTTTTTAGTATCAGCAAAAGTAAAATAGAAAAACCCTGAATTTTTTTTAGACGGTCAATATAAAACTTTGATACCATTTTTGATTACTTAAATTTTTAAAATCATCTCCGATAGTTCCTCATTTTTAAGGAAAACATTAAAATTAGGAGAGAAACGAGGGAAAACCATTTCTAATGGTTTGAACAGTATCCCTTCAAATTTGAGGGAACACTATTCATCTCTCTCATTTTTATTTGAACTTTTTTTTGTATTTTGAACTTTATCCCTTATTTGAACTTTTTTATTTGAACAGTATATGTTTATATTTTATACATAAATAAACATAAAACAATAATATTTATTATTTTATATGTTCAAATAATTTAAATGAACTTGTAATTTTATATTGTGATTTAACAAAATAAAATAAATAGATAATATTTGTTAACTTCGAAAGTTAGAGGGTTTTTTTGAAAAAAAAATAGAATATACTTGGTATATTCCTTTTTGAGAGAAGAAATGAAGTCAACCATTGGAGTAAAAGTATCTTTCATTTTAAATTTACCTCATTTTAACTTATTTTGAGGGAAAATTTGAGGATAATCATTAGAGATGCTCTAAGTCCGAAGCGAAATAGATGGTTGAATATTGACACCCTTAAGATACAAAAAATTATTTTAACTCACCTATTTCAATAATGAGTCTTCAGCATATTTGATAACATTTTAACCACTTAACACCCCAAACCATAGATCAAACCCTCCTTTTGACACTTTTAACTAGAATTTTAAATATATTTATGGTTTTTATTATATTTTTTCAAAAATTATGGTAACTTTTATAAATAAAATATATTATACATTTTTGTTAATAGTATTGAATTTAGAGTTTTTGCTCTCCAACCCAATACTATAATTCACACTATTATAATGTAATTCATCTTTTTGCTACAGTACTACATTATATTTGGTGTGGTACTATACAAAATTGTAAAATATTAAATATTATTATATTTCAATAAAAAAGTGTATTATGTTAGTATTATATTATTTTACTATTTATCATTGTGTAAAAGTGTTTGTCGTAACCGTTAGTTTTTTTTTTCAACAACTGGATCAACAAGGCCTGATTCATAGCCTAAAGTTTACCCCTAAAATCTTTTTTTTTTAAGCTACCATAATGTAGCGGATAAGAATCGAACTCTAGTGTCAAGTCATTAACTAGATCATCCTAGCCACCTAACTGAGAGCAACTCGGCAACATTTGTTTATGTTGACATAACTATTTACTCAATACTTTAATTAATTTCATGCTATTTAGTGCAAGCAATTAATCCAATAATTCACATAAAATTTGTATTGTTGTTTAATACTGCGTTAATTGTTCTAAACAAATTATATATTTGCAGGTGGCTTTTAGTCTAATGGCAGGTGGTAAATCCACTAAAGGCAGACGCACTTGCACATCCGGGGATAAAGTCCTACCCCCTACATTATGTAGAAACTTGGCTAATTGCTCGGCCAATTGTGGTCCAATGTTGAAATATATATATATATATATATATATATATAATCACTAAGATTATGAAATTAAAAACAATGTTATAAATTATATTTTAATTCTATAAATATTTCGAATTATCCTATTTTGATCTTATGTTAATTAATTAAATTAAATAATAATAGTATTTAAGAAAATACTATTATATGATAAAAAATTAATAATAAAATTTTGGTTTTTGTGTGATATTTAGTGTTGTGGTTGGAGAAGGAAAAACTTTTAGGGCTAAACTACATAAAATATAGTGTAATTTTAACACTAAAATAATGTTGGGTTGGAGATGCTCCTATACGTGTGAATTGTATACAAAAAAACATAGAAATAGATAAATGATGTGTATTGATTTATACATGGGAAACAGAAGTCTTTTTCCAATATAGCTGGAATTCTACTCATGAGTTTAGTCCCTTTATAAGTCGACTAAACCAACTCCAACAATTTACACAACTTATGAACAAGTTACATAGACAGTAAAATGAGTACACTCCTTGGTTGTCTTGTCCTCACATTCTTCTATATTGTCGCACCTGCCTCATCCGCCACTCTTACGGTGAACTGGTCCATTGGTACCGACTATACTCCACTAACCACCGGAAAGACCTTTGCCGTCGGCGATACCATCGGTGACTCATCTCTTTACTCTCTTTGACTCAAAACTACCTTTCTTCTTTTATATCTATACTTCATTTAGGTTGAGATGAAATCAAAAGAAATAAAAGCCCAAGAGAAACCATATATATCTATTAGGGTAGAGTGATATTATATCATTTTTATTAATAAGAGAAAATGACTATATATGATTGTATAATGGTTTGGTTTACGTAACATGAACATGTAAATGGAAATCAAATTAAACAACAGGTTTATATCATATTAGTTCACAATTGTACATGATCATAAAATTAAAATTGTTATGGTTGCAAAATTACTCAGTATTTAACTATGGTGCGGGTCACACGGTGGACGAAGTAAGCGAGAATGACTACAAGAGTTGCACTTTAGGGAACTCCATTACGTCCGATAGCAGCGGCACAACTACCATAGCTTTGAAAACCACTGGTTCTCGTTACTTCATCTGTGCAATTCCTGGCCATTGTACCGCTGGTATGAAGCTCGCTGTTACCACCGCCGCGACGTCCTCATCAAACGGTGTAGGCGGTGGCAGTGGCACCACCACCACACCACCAGCCCTTCTCAATGGAGGTACTGGTTACAGTCCCACGACTATACAGGCCATTCCTTGTGCAGCTTGGGCCGTGTCCTTTTCGTTAGGGGCTTTGGTTGCGACTTGGGCCATTTTTGTTTTGACTTTGTCTTAGTCGAATTTTTGTTTGCGTGTGAAGAAGGATATTTATCTATGAAATCAGGATTCCTTAAATTTCTATAAATCGATATGATCCGAACTAATATAGAAAGTTTGTGATAAATGATTTTGAATATAAAGCACAAAAAGAAAAGATTGCCATGTGCGTGAGAGCTCTTCCGAGAGTACGATACTCTTAAAGCATCAAATCCACCGTCTTTTCTAATCAGCACAAGATCTCTTGCACATATCTAAGCCGTCCATCTAAATAAATCATTGTAACCACTCCAAGATTTTGGTTGAACCGGCGCAACAACAGAATAATATTGTTTTTTTTTTTCGACAGAATAATATTGTTTGTTTTAATAAATTGACGGAGATATCGAAGGGAAAATATTTTTATTTTAGTTTGGATCAGAATTCAAATCCTTCGATACAAGAATTTTTTGCTATTGTATACATGATTTTATATTACACTCCCCATTTCATATTACTTTTATTTCATTTTAGTTGTCATTTCATTTTCAAATATAACTTTTAATATAAAATTCTTTCATTTGCTTCTAATTAAATAAATAAAATATTAAATGGTTTAGAATTCTAATAGTCAAATAAGAGCATAAGAGAACATTCACCTATTTTATTAATACGTGTGCAAAATTCTAAAATAACAATTAAACTGAAACGGAAAAAGTATATGAATATCAATTTTGGTATTTATTATTTGGGCTGATGACGTTAAATCCATAGAAAAAAACTATAATGAGCGTATAGAATCAGATTTAATGGTCGAGGACATGTGACCCAGTTGTATAGTCACTTTACAAATTTTCAAGGTACCAGGGATCGAACCCTCTACCTGTAATGGTATGAAGAGACTTAAAAAGCCACTAGACTAGTTGAAAAAAAAAGAGAATCAGATTTAATGCAAAATACCGCAAAAATGAATGCTTAAGTATTTGACCAAAACTACTTACTTTTTTTGTTATCACTTCTAAATTTCAAGAAAAAAAATTGTGTTTCATCTAACATATTATTGGTGTGGAGACCTAAACATCATTGAGGCATTGCTATAATTATGTACTTTGGTCGACATATATTATGAAATAGTGACCGAACTTTTCATTTTCATAAAATTCTCTTGTCTTGAAAATAAACATTTTCTATTTAAAATAAAATGTTATAAATATGAACCCGCGAATGCGATGGGTGCCTTTAACAGTTTTGGCGTTTTAGGAAAATGGGAAAAAAAGAAATATCTTGGAAACATCGAATAAAGATCATAACCAGCTTGCAAAGCTTATAAATAAACACAAACACACACAAGAAATGGCCAAAAGAAAGAAAAACAAATTATATCACCACAACATCTTCAACAATGGCAAATGTTTTCCTCATTAGTAGCAGAAACAGAAGATCAATGCGAACAACAACAACAGATTCTAAACTCAAGAATCGGACGGTGAAGAGATCAGATTCATCTTTAGATTACAATTACTCATGCAAGAAACATCCAAAGCATAGACAATCTCCTGGAATCTGTTCTCTATGTCTCAACGAAAGTCTCTCCAAGCTGTCCCATGAGTTCTATGACTTTAGTTCAAGCACTACATCGTCTTGTTTAGCTAAAACGGTGTCGTCTTGCTCCTCCTCATCAGATTCGGAATCAGAATCAGAATACACTTCGACGGCGATTTCTTCTCATTATTCTTCTGTTTCCTCTTGTTTGTCTCCCTTACAACATAGATACAGTGAGATTGTCGTTAACAAGAAGAAAAAGAAGTATGTCAAGAAACAAAGCTTCCTCTCTAGATTATTTTTTTGACATATTTTGATTAATATAGTTATTTGTTCTTCTCTGTTTTAACCCTTTTAAATACAGAGTAATTAAAAAATGAGCACAAGAAGACCTAAATAACTTACAATCACTTTAAATTCTTTTGTCTACATCAAAACTATGTTCATTTTAGTTTCTCAGTACTATAAAGATTTGGTAGCTGTAGAAATAGAATGTACACAATTATTACCGAGTTTTATTGAATTTGACAAAGAAAGGAGAGATTAATTACAGAGTCCTTAAGTGATTCGATGTGAATAACGTGTGAGCCAAAAAAAGACAGAGAATGCAGACGAAGACAGTGATTGGTTGTTCACATGACAAGAACAGTTGGCAGATACAATTAAAGTACGGAAAGAGAAAAAGAAGAGTCGTGCTTCATTTATTCAGGTTTGATGTTACAGCTGGTCAAATTTTATAACCAGCCGTACCGCAATATTTGAATAAATGCAATTAAATTACTAATAACGGCACAATTAACTAAAAAGCAACCATTTATATATGCATTTCTCAACACCTAGTATCTGTAATCTACTTGGAACTTGAAACGTATAATCTCAGGTCAGTAATCTACCTCGAACCTTGGTCGTTACGTTGACTATGGGCCTTGGTAAGAATCATCGTATAAATGTTTTTGATTACCAATACAACACGGTAATTAGCAAAACAAAAATAAATAATATATAATGCAAGAAGAGATTAGTGAAGGTCGCAAAATGTTAAAAGAGCGAGTTAGGAGGAAAAAGCTGAGTGGGGCTGTACAGACAGAAGTAAGTGAAGTGGAGAGTTCATGTCTGATTTGATGATCTCTCTTCAGGCGATTTTCCACGTTCCATCTCTGTCTTTCCACGTGACGTCTTATGGTTTTCCTCTCAGTACCATGTCAATACAACTTGATCTGATCCGCTCTTTTGGAAACTCAAACTTCTTTTGTGTTCCTTTTCATTATTTCTTAATATTTTCTTTAAAAAATGATATTCCTTTTGTTTCAATTTAGTTGTCATTCTAGAGTATTGCACACATATTAAGAAAACAGGTAAATGTTTTATTATGTTTTTATTTGACTATTAGAATTCTAAACCATTTATTATTTTATTCATTTAACTAGGGGCAAATGAGATAATTTTCTATTAAAATTTACATTGGAAAATGAGAATGACAATTAAAATGAAACAAACAATTTAGCCTAGAATGACAAGTAATAGGAAACGGAGGGAGTATTAAAAAACAATGGGATAAGTGTTCGAACCGGGTCTAGCACAAAGAGCTAAATCCACAATTCTGATTAAAAAGAAGGAAGATTGGACAAGAATTCTTGAGAACTTTAAAGAAAAGAAGTATATTGTGATGAAGAGGATGGTTGCCGAGTACAGTCTTATTGCTCAATATGTGATAACAAAAGCGGATCCCCTATTTGAAGGATCTGCTCCTCTATTTATAGACCATAGAAACGGTTACAAAGTAGATTGAATAGAGGAAAATATACAAATTTCTAGATAAGTTCGTATCTAGAAGATTCTTGCTAGCTTTTTGGAAATTTTCCATGTCGGAATAGGAAAATTTTCATTTCTTTGTTTGCCGACGTGTCGTCCGACTTCCTTCAAGTTTCAGCGCTTTCCCAAGAAAGAATTCTTCCGAGTTGAAACTTTGATATACTTGCCGAGTTCAATACTTAGAATCTTGCCCGTTGTTTCCCGTGGACCGAAGTAGGATCTCGGATCCACCTCCAACAATTGTCCCCCAAGACTCGGAAAACTATTTCCGAGTCGGGAAGTTTCTTCGCTTCTAGAATCTTCGGTCCACGTGTCATTTCATGATTGGATTATTTGAGGTGGTTTCCTCGATTTCCACACGTTGAGTAATTATTACTGTTTGGCGTTATTTCGATTTCCTGTAAATTTCTATAAATACCGCGCCATCCTTCTTTTACCATTCACTTTATTTTTACGATTAATCTTTCCGATTTCATTTTTATTTTTTTCTTCATAATTTTCTTCCAACTTTCAAAAGTTTTTTGACATACTTCAAGCACTTCTCTCAAACGAAAAATGGGTCTCGATGATTTTGAACTTCCCAACGTTGAAGAGGGTATGAACGCTGCTCTTGATGGAATGGAGACTCGTCCTCTGGAGGGTCTTCTAAAGTTACCGGATCTTCTTCCGCACTGACTCGAGACATTGTTGAAGTTCCTTCAAGTTCTGGTCGTGGAACTTCGCGACCTGCGAAAAAGCCAAGGGCTGACCCACCTAGGACTGACCCACCTAGGACTGCTTCTCCTGGAGTTGTTACTCGAGGTAATGCTTCTGGTGTTTCTCGGGGGAGAGGAAGGGGCGTTCTCGACTTCCGTTTTACCCACGACCATTCTGATCCAAGATCAATCTGGGAGTTTTGGATAGAGTGCTGATCTGAGGCGTTAGATCATAGCATCACTAGAGCGTCTCCCTTCTCCGGATCAAATGTAGTAGAATCGGGAAGAATACGAAAAGGCTGCATATTTGCTATTCCGGGTGAGTTCTTTTACCGAGTTTGGTTACATCGTTATTTCCGCTTTAAACCTTCTAACTCTGCTTTTTCGAAGTCTTTGTAATTCACCGCCTTTTTGAACATCATTATGCTGCAGCGCAAATGGTTCCGCGCTAACCCAGACGGGAGTATCCGGAGGAATTCTGGCCGAGCTGGCCAAAACAACCTTGAAGCAGTGGAGGCGTGGTCCTGACTTACTGCCACCGAAGAGGAACTCGCTCATGTAAAAAATGAGTTGAAGGTAGAGCGTGAAAATGTCATCGGATTGGTGGAACAAAATGCGGCTTTGACGGAGTCACTAAAGTGTGCTAAGTCGGACCAGAATACGGCCTTTAAGTCCACCGAGAAGGCCAATGACAAGCTTCATGGCTCCAAACCGAGTTGGACTTTATGAGGGAGAACTTTGACTCCCGACTTCACCAGGTTCTGAACGACGAGAAGAAGAAGATCTTCCAAGATCTTGAAGATCAATTTTCTGAGCACTTCAACCGAATTGCTGCTTGGTTTAATAATTTGGATAGGAACCTGGAGGCTCAGTTGGCTTATGCCCAATATCTTGGGTCGAGAATGCTCTCGAATTGCTCTCTAGTCCGGGTGTTATCATTCCTTCAGAAGTTGTTGAATCGATGACTGCTAAGGTGAACGAGTCCAAGGAGATTGTCAACAGGGACAACTTGACGCCGTTACTTCCTGAAGACTTGGTCGTTCCGGTGTTCGAGATTAGGGAAGAGTCAAAAAGCAAAGATCAGACTAAGAATTAGTGTTCCTTTTTTTTGTCTGAATTTTTGGATTTTTCATAGTCATTCCTTTGATTCTTGTAACCGCCGTTCAACTTTGTATAAATCATCTCTTTGATTCTTGTAATCATAGTTCAGATTTTTTATAAGTCATCTCTTTGATCCTTGTAATCGGCAATTGCCTTGTAATTATTTACATGTATGATGAACAACGTTGTTATTTTGTTAATATGATATTCTAATTCGTTTTGATTTTGAAATCCAAATATGAAAACTTGTTAAAAAATGTTGTCTCGTAATTTTATATGATAATCAGACAAGTACGAAGTTTATTTCCCAAGGTAGTTTCTTGTTTTTGTGCGTTAGCTACGTTTCTCTCATAAGTTTGAGAGTTCGATCCCGATTGTTAGGAAGATAAATTTTACTGTTTGGCATTTTAAACTGAGATTTTAAGACTCAGTTTAAGTTTTAAGAATTTCAACATCGAAAACAAACTTCATAGCAATGTCGTTTTTGTTTTTATTGAGAAAATTTTTGTTTACGTGTACAGAACTACATTCTGTCTTTGTTTAAGAACTTAATCTCGCGAATCTGTATGAAACTATATTTCATTTTGCAGAGGATTTGACCCCGAGTAATCTATACAAAGGTATGCTTTGCCTTTTTGTGAGAATTTGATCCCGTATTTGTGAGAATTTGGTCTCGGCTAAATGTGAGAATTAGATCTTGTGCTTGTTTGTGAGAATTAGGTCTCAATTTTGGGATTTGTGAGAGTTAGATCTCGATTTTTGTGCGAAAAGCTAAGTTCCAAGTTTAAGATTTGCGAGAGACTAGGTCTCGGCATAAGTAAGGTTTAAAATTTGGTTATATTATTTACTAGAATTCCGTCTCGGCGAGATTTTAAGACTCGGCTATATTGAGGGGGATTTTTTGACCCGGCGAGATTTTAAGACTCGGTTTGTGAATGTTTTTGCGAGAATTTTAAGACTCGGCTATATTGAACGGGATTTTACGACCCATTAAGATTTTAAGACTCGGCTATTGAATGTCTTTGTGAGAATTTGACCTCATCTTTTCGGGAATTGGGGTGTAACCCTTTTTTTTTTGCTGCGAATCCGAGATGGAAAGTATAAAATTTTTATTTAGTTTTAGCTGCACCCGAAGGCTACCTACGTACCCCGCAAAAATCAAGCTAATATGTAATTCTGATTACATAATTAATTAGATGAGGATGCATCAAGTAACGCATCTAAATCGCCGAGTTGGCGTATCTTCAATAGTAATATCACTTCAAGTTGATGGAGTTCCAACTTCGCAGAATCATCTCTCTTTCCATAGTCGCAAACTTGTAGACTGTTGCTTTTATGATTTCATAGATGATATATGGCCCTTCCCAGTTGGCACCGAGTTTTCCTGCGTTAAGTTCAGCTGTGTTTTCAAACACTTTCCAGATTACTAGATCTCCTACTGCAAAGTGTCTTCCACGAACTTTCTTATTGTAGTACTTTGCAGCTTGCTGCTGATAGTTCTGTACTTAGAGAAGTGCTTCGTTGCGTTCTTTCTCCAACTCGTCGATGCTAGTTTCCATTACTTTATTGTTTGAATTTTCATTCTCGGGAAAGGGTTCTCGATGCAAAGTAGTACCATTACTTCTGCTGGGGCCATTGTTTCCATTCCGTGAGAAAGAGAGAAAGAAGTTCGCCCGGTTGATCATCTTGGCGTTGTCCGATGTGACCATAGCACGCCATCCAACTCGGAAGCCCAATTTCCTTTTTTTCCGAAAGCCTTTTCTTTATACCATCTATGATCTGCTTGTTTGTTGCCTCTGCTTGTCCGTTTCCTTGTGGGTTTCGAGGAGTAGATTTGCTTACTCGAATGTTTCATCTGGAACAAAAGTTAGTGAACTTGGCTGAGATGAATTGAGAACCGTTGTCTGTTACAATTTCATAAGGTAGCCCATGTCGGTAGATTATATTCTTCCACATGAACTTGAATACGTCTCTGTCTTTGATGTGTGAATAAGCCTCTGCATCGACCCACTTTAAGAAGTAATCCGTCATGACAAGCATGAAGCGCTTTTGCCGAGATGATGGCAACGGTCCGACTATGCCATTGCCCACCACATAAACGGATATGGTATAGCTGCTGAAGTTAGTTCTTCGATTGGGGTGTGGATGATATGCCCATATTGTTGACATTTCTCGCACTTGGCTGCGTATTGCGCACACTCCTTCGCCATTATCAGCCAATAATACCCAAGAGTTTGGATTTTATATACGGGTAATCTTCCACCATTGTGATTTCCACCAGCTCCATCATGTTCCTTTTTGATGGTTTCGTTGATCTCGTCACCTTTAATGCAAGTGATTCCGTTTGTACTTCGCCGATAAAACTTTCCATCGACTTGGGCATAGAAAAGCGCACTTGGCCTTGAGTCACCGAGCTACCCATCTGTCTTCTGGCATTTCTCCATACATAATGTATGTAAGGATCTCGTCTCGCCAATCGATCTTCTGTTCGTTGAATTGTTCAATATGTAGCATCTTTGTGTCGGAGTCATCCATATTATCAGTAATTGCCGAGACGAGTTTAACATCTTCATTCGGTAAGCTTATACTTAGTTGGTCTATACTTTTGACTGGTATTATCTGCCTTTGAACAGGATTTGTTGTGGATGCGAGAGTTGCTAAAGTGTCAGCTGAAGTGTTCTCAGATCGGGAAATCTTGTTTACTTTGAATTTCAGATCCTTTGTCCAATCTTTGACGACTTTGAGGTATGCTTCCATACGATCGTTCTTTGTATTATAGCCTTCGTTTACCTGGTTAACTACAAGTTGAGAATTGCAATAACATTCTACTTTGGTTGCTCCAATATCTTTGGCTAGTCTGATCCCTCCAATCAATGCTTCATATTCCGCTTTGTTGTTGGGTGCTGGAAAAACTATTCAGAACGAGTGCTCCAAGATTTCTCATGTTGTGATGATGATCCGTAAACATAAATCTTCCAAGTTCGAAGAACTTTGTCTGACTCTAAAGGTTCCAAGTTAGGGGCTAGCTCAATTAGAAATATAGCTAGTACTTAAGACTTTGCACTCGTTCTTCCCTTAAACTCGACGTCGTATTCGCTTAATTCGATGGCCCACTTAGTCAATCTTCTGGACTGGTTTGGATTATGTAGTATCGTTCGTAGCGGGTGATTCGTCAACACAATGATAGTGTGAGACTAGAAGTAAGGTCGTAACTTCTTTACCGAGATCACTACTACTAATGCGAGTTTCTCCGTAGTCGGCTATCTGGTCTCGGCCCTGTCTAAAGACTTGCTTGTGTAGAAAATTGGGTGCTGAGTTCCTCTGTCATCTCGAACTAGCACGCTGCTCACTGCTGATGCTGATATTGCAATGTATAAGTATAGTGGCTCTCTGTCTTCAGGTTTTGCAAGAATTGGCGGAGTTAAAAGATACTCCTTTAACTCGGAAAAGGCGTTCTCGCACTTTTCATCCCACTTGAACTCTTTGTTTCCCCGCAATAAGTTGTTGAACGGAAGACACTTATCCGTCGAGTGCGAGATGAACCGAATTAAGGCGGCTATTCGGCCGGTTAGCCTTTGAACTTCTCTTTTGTTCTTCGGAGAAGGTAGCTCTTAGAATGCTTTAATATGCTTTGGATGTCCATCGTCTGTCCGAGTTGATCGGCAAACATCTTGTTGACCAATCGTTGGTAAGTTGCTCTGGCATTCTTCAAACTGAATGTCATTACTTTATAGCACTAAGTTCCTTGTTCTATGATGAAAGAATTTTTCTGCATGTTGTCGGCGTGCATCCGAATTTGATTATATCCCAAGAAGGCGTCCATAATTGAAAGGAGTTCATTTCCAGCAATTGCCTCGACAATTCTATCGATATTTATAAGTGGAAAACTATCCTTTGGACAAGCTTTGTTGAGGTTGGTGAAGTCCACACATACTCGCCACTTTCCGTTCTTCTTGGGAATGACTACCGAGTTAGTTAGCCATTCTGGATATTGGACTTTGACGATTGATCCGGCTTCTATTAGCTTTTTGACCTTGTCAATTACAGCCTTTATTCTTTCTGGTCCTAGCTTTCTTCGTTTCTGCATGATGGGCTTGGAAGTCGGATCAACATTTAATCTGTGGCTTGCAATCTTCGGATTGATTCCAGGAATATCTTTGGTTGTCCACAGAAATGTCGTTACATTTTGTTCCAAAAGTTGGATCAACTTGTCTCAGATCGGCCTACTCAAGTTGACTCTAACGCTTACGCACTTTGACGGGTCTATTAGGTCGATATTGATGAGTTCGACGCTAGATTGGTCTGGTTTTTCAGGAACAGGAGGTTCCGTCAATGCTTTGCTTTTCACAGTCGCCGTGATCATGCCAGACTTGTTTCTTAACTTTAGCTCGACAATAAAACATGTATGAGACATCTATTGATCTCCTTGAAGCGTGTAAACTCCTTCGCTTGTCAGAATCTTCACACACTGATGGTAGCTTGACGGGATCGCTTTCATTGTATGAATCCAAGGTGTTCGAAGGATCATATTATAGATTGGCGTTTATCACGAATGCAGTAAGTGTTCTTTCCACTGGTTTGAGTCGTGCGTTTGGTAAGGCTATCTTATCCAACATCTGCTTAAAGATTATATATACCGAGTTGCGTATCGATGAGAATCCAAGATACGTCGCAGTCAGCTACTCGTAATTTTACGACTAGTGGGTCGTTATGTGGGAAGCTTACTCCTTCGACATCCTTGGTGGTGAATGTAACTTCCGAGTCAACCGGTTCTAAGCTTTCTTCAACTAGATCAAGGTTGACTGCTGCTACAACATTCCGTTCGTACCTCTTGATTGATCTTATAGTGTCGTCACAAAATTATAATCCTCCCATGATTACAAGGGAAGAAAGGGAAGAACTACATTTTGTATTGAATATTCTATTTGCATGTTTTCATACACAGTAAGCATTGCAAGATTTGTGAAAAATGTGTGGACCATTTCGATCATATCTGCAGAGTGTTGAAAAGAGTTGCCTACATTTTCATGATTTACTTTGTTTTAAATTTCTCATTTTGTTTGTGTTTGAACTTTTTTAGTGGCTAAACAACAACATTGGCAAGGGAAAATACCAAAAATTCTTCGGCCTAATGGTATCAGTTGCAGTTTCAGGATCGGTAGATGAAAAGACGGAGGAAGAGATGGAGGCGCTTCCTTGATGTGAATCGTTTGGGGAAGAGTGTGATTATGAACAATGGAGCACCAAGAGGCTCTGTTTCATATATATTTGTGCCACTTTATTGATGGTATTACAGATTAGGTTCTTGTGCAAAATTTCTTGCATCACTCTTTTTTGTTTGTTTGTTCAACTTCATTGTCCAAATAAAATCTGTATATTTGCTAACGGTTTGCCATGTTATATTAGAGATTAGTTTATAAATATTATCTTTTATCATACCTAAAAGAGATACAAAAAAGTATAAAATATATACATATATAAAAACATAAAATTTAAAGATCAAATTTTGTTCCATATCTTAAAGCATAAATTTAACAATTTAAGAGATAAGTTTTTGTTCTATATATTAAAACATAAAATGTTAAATAAAAATATTACATAATATTAAGTATACAAATTGTTAAATAAATATATGTTAAAGTATATATTTTTTCTTTCATCTATTGTTTATAACTTTATATCTTTTTATATTTTGAGGGTTAGACTTTAGAGTTTAGGGTTTAGACTTTAGGGTTTAGGATTTAGTTTTAGGGGTTAAAGAGTTAGAAATTAAATGTACACTCCACATTCACAAACTCCACATTCACAAATTACTTGTTTAGAAATTTGTTATTAATTTATTGTCGAAAAAGTTATTTGATTTTCTTAAAACGTAAAAATTATTTTTTGACATAATACATAGTATCAAGTGTTCATAGTTCATCTCATACGTATATGTATCTTGTATTTTTCTGTAGTTCATCTCATACTATTCTTATACATATTGAATTTACTTTATAATTTTTAACACCCATAAAATTCAAAAATTAAGTTCTAAATTAAATGACTTAACTAATTATAATATTTTCATAATTTTTTAGTTTTAATAATTAAATACATTAAACAAGAAATTGAAATTGAAAATAATTATTTTGAACAAAAAGAACCAATAGAGAATGAGTACTAGGATCAATCATATGACACAATCTCAAACGTGGAGTTTGCCTTTTAATATAAGATTACATGTGTAACCAGAAAAAATTCTGATTGGCTATAATTTTGTCATGTGGATCAGAATATACACCGTTGATTAAAATAAATCAACAGCTCGGACATCTTCTTCTCAACCTTAATCAGAGGAAGAACGATACCCCAATAGTTTCTTACCAAATTCAATAAAAGTCATCTCTATGTCTATCATAGCCGTTTCCTCTGGTGTTCGCTCAGCCAGCGTGTTTATTGTTGCTTCTCTCTCCAAATTCGCTGGAGTCCATCAGTGAAGCAAAGTTCTCATTTCTTTTAAATCTTTTGTTATATATTTTGTTTTCATCTCTCATTAATTAGGTTTGATTTTATCTGGCGTGTGCTTTCGCCTTGTAATTGCAGATTTAATATACAAATACTATACTGAAATTGCTAGACGAAATGGTGTATTATGATAACCCTAAGATGGATTGGAATGAGCTAGTGGAGAAGACAACTAGTGGAATTATAAATTCTAGAGACTCTTTCCTCCCTATCGAAGATAATGCTCAACTTATGGTTTGTATGATATGTTTATGGTTTGTGATTTTGATTAGATAAGGTGTTTCAGAAAGTATTAGCCGATGTGTTTTATACGAGATTGATCATGGCTATGGAGGTTTTTCATTCGGAATGAAGTTTTTAATTCAGTTATCAAAAAGATGAAATGAATCTTTGTGGAAGGTAGCCAAGTGTATTGTAACACATGTATATGAATCCATCTTCTTTGAAAGTGTTGTACAAAGATTCCATACGATTAGCTGTTTGAGGAAATAAACTTATTTATGTTTTTTATTATATGACCAGAAAACAAGGATTAGAAGATGAAGGTGAAGCAATTCCTTGTAAAAAAGCAAAGACCATAGGAATAAGAAGTCCAAGAGTTTTACGAAATTAGTTTTGTAGATTAGTATGTAATTAAGTATTTATTTTATTGTGTTACATTGGTTTAAGATGGAATGAAAATAATATATATATATTATTGAATAATATAAAATCAAAATATTCATACAAAATATATTAAATTAATTTTAGTTATATAAAATATTAAAATATTCATGTGATTTAGTTCTATAACAATATATAGCTTTATGAAAATTTATATAATAGCAAAAGTAAGAAATCATAATTTTATATTACGGCACTGAAAATTAGCTATTGCATAATTTATTACTACATTATAGAATTGCTATTGTATAAAAAATTATCATAGCACGTTAACTAACTTATCATAATATTTTTAAAAATAAATCGTAATCCTATGACAACAAAAATAAAGGCAATTGATTATTGCTATAATATCTTACCTATCGTAACATACATAAATAATGCTATCGTATATATCAAACCTACCATAACTGCCGATGTCATAGCATTTGGTAAAACACTATATAACATCTATGATAGCAAATTTTCTGCACTAACAATGTGCGTTTTTCTTGTAGTGTGATGAAATGTTTATTGCAACTGCATTTCCATGAAAAACAATAACTCAAAAATTCTAAGTCCGGATTAGGTTAAGTCTGGCCATGGGCAAGCCAAACACTTAGTTAGATTGCGTTCTGCTTTATACTTCATTAAAATTCGTGTTCAGTTTGTCTGATAAACCCAAAATTAATGCATAAACTCAGTCTAAAGGGGTTCTAGTAAAATGATCATTTGCTAAAATGCTATTACAATGTAAACTTCTATCTTTCCTCAATGTAAGTCATGGACAACACGTAACTCATCACTATAATCACACAGATTGTGTAAGCACAAATATGCTTAGCAAGCCGGTCATTCCGTCTCATCAGGCCAAACCAGATATTGCAATCAAACAGTAGATTCAATCAAGTCACAGAGCAAATAAGATCATGTCATGCACAAAGTTCGTCAAGATCTGCCACTTAGCTTAGCCTAAGTCGACAATCAAGCACAAAAAATCGGTAATCAATCAGTCTAAACATACAGATCAGCGTTTAACCTTATCAAATCTATGTTTAAACATACAGACAATCAATCAAACACCGCACATACCAAAAATATCAAATCAAACACTAAACTATCATAATTCCAAATTAAACAATGTATTTTTAGTTAACTTCTGTTAAAATCCTCAACTTTGCTTTGACCGAACCAAATTATCCTGACGAAACTTAATTAACGAAAACCACTAACTTTGTTAATGAATCCTGTTAATTGAAACTATGCGTTTCATCAAAACTATAAATCAAAAATTTGATGAGAATCATCCCGTTTGTAAAGGTGTTTTGATTTCATATTTTGATTTATAGGAGATTTTGTAGATCTGTTTCAATTTTTTTGATCCACACACTTTATTACATATATGTGTTTATACTATTAAATTTGAATATCAAAAGCTTCAGTTTCATTGTTCTTGTTGATTTACGAGTTTGTGAACAATTTTCTTCAGTAAGCTTCAAATTAGAGAAAATGGAGAAAGTGGTGGTATCAACAACAGTAGCATGCGTGACGGCGATCAACTCGCCACCACCTTTATTATCTCCAAATTCTAAAAAAAGTAACACCAATAACACCACATAACATTAGGAAGAATTCGCCGAAAGCTTCACTTCACTTTACAATTCAATTTTCTTAAGAAACTCTATAGAATTCGTTGAAAAATTCAGATTTTGTGTTATATGGTTTTGATTTGATGAGATTTCTTGGCTAGGGTTTTGTTTTGATTTGAGAATTTTAGAAATCTCAGAAGAGAAAGAAATTGTTTGTTTTGGGTCTGTTTCTTTTAAAATGAAATGCAGAGTTCCAATTAACAGAAAATTATTAACTATTATTTACTGAGTTAGTGATTTCCATTAGTTGACGTAACTTTGGGGTAATTTGGCTGGGTCAACAAAAAGTTGAGGGTATTAATAGAAGTCAACTAAAAATATATTGTTTAATATGGAAATATGATATTTGGGTATTTGATTTGACATTTTTGTAAGTTCGATGATTGATTGACATTTTTCCGTATTTATAAGGGTTTGTCTACAAAACCCCAACCCTAGTTTCCTTAGGTTAAACCGGGTCCGACCTTTACATAAACAAAACTGGGACCAAGACCGCAATACAGTTCACCCATACCAGTTCTCGACCAGACCAAGCCAGTCCTCGACCAACTCTGTCCTGAAATCCACCATCACTGTTCGAACACAGATCATCCTTGTCGGAATCGACCCTTGTCTGAAAATCTCGGATCCTTGTCCAAAGATCGACCAATCAGGTCTAAACATTCCGCTTCCTTGTCCAAACTACCAATCCGGTAGGGATCCTACGTACTTGTCCGAATTTGACTATAAATGACAGTCTGGTTCGAATTTCTCGGACTTAGCTCTTTTTCCTGGACGTTCAGATTCCCTTAGCTGTTTCTAACTCGAGTTGAGTCTTCCCAGCCTTTTACTCGACTGAAACCTAGCTTGATCAGTTTAGATCGACTAACTTGGAACGTAACCTCTTTTTTTCCTTACATACTGCCCAAATGCACCAACTTCCCCCGAACCATTTGGAATCACCCAAAGGTCCGCAGAAAGCGAGTGTTACAAATCTCCTCTACTTCAATAGATTTTTCCTCAAATCTAAGGTTAAGACTGTTCAACTATACAATTCGATATTTTCCCTTGTAAGTGACTGTCTTGAGATAGACCAAGTCACCCATTGCAAACTCAATCTCTTTCTTTTGCTTGTCTACATAACTCTTCTATCTCTCTTGGGCCTGTTTCACATTAAGTTTAACTATTCTTAAATCTTCTGTTGTTTCCTTAATGCAGTCTTGTCCATAGATAATCCACTTGATTCCAACATAGTGGGGTTCGGTAAGGCTGTCCATAAAGTGCCTCATAAGGGGAAATTTTAATATTATCGTGATAACTCTTATTACACGCGAAATCAAATAAATGTAAGTGCTCCTCCCGTTTACCACCCTAATCTAATACACTCGCTCGCAACAAATCATCAAGTATTTGGATGGTTCTATTTGAGTGGCCATCTATTTGCAGATGATATGCCGTACTGGTGTGGACCTAAGTCCCTAATTTAGTCTGAAGTGCTTTCCAAAACACTGAACAAAACTTTATATCTCGCTTCAATACAATACTCACAGGTGCTTCATGCAACTAGACTATCTCTTTCACGTAGATCTCAGCTAATTTTTCAGCCATGTTCGTTCTATTGAAAATAATAAAGTGTGCAGACTTGGCCAGTCGATCAACAATTACCGATATCACATCTTTCTTGTTACATAGGAGTAATTTCGTGATAAAATCCATGTTTATAAGATCCCATTTTCTTTCCGGGATAGGTAGACTATGCAATAATCCACTTGAAACTTGGTGTTCTGCCTTAATTAGCTGTTAAGTAGGGCACTCAGATACCCATTTAGCCACATCTTGTTTTATAACCAACCCAATGATAGTACTTTTTCAAATCATAATATATCTTAGTCGTCCTTAGATGGTTGGAAAACTTAGATTGATGCGCCTCCTTAGAATTAATTCCCATAATCCGTAATCATTCAAAATGCACACCATTGACCTAAATAGCTCCCTTATTCAAATCTAGCACTCGATTTTATTGTTCTTTGCAACCTTGTTCAGATTCTTGTCTTTCTCTTGAGCAATCAGAACTCTACTCAACAAGTCAGCTTGGTTTGGTACACCCAACTCAAAGGTTCTTCTTCCATCGTTATGGTATATAGACTCAATATTCTAACTATGCTACTTAAATCTTTCATTTTCTTCTCAGAGTTCATGTCTACTATTTTATGACTTAGAGCATCTACAACTAAGTTAGCTTTACCCAGATGATAATATATGTCTAGGTCATAGTCCATGATCAGTTTCATTCATCGCCTTTGTCTCAGATTCAATTTTGGGTAAGTGAAGATATACTTCAAACTCTTAAGGTCCGTGAATACTTGGACATTCCCACTATATAGGTAGGGTCACCATATCTTCAAGGCGAAAACCTCTGCAGCTAACACCAGGTCATGAGTGGAGTTATTTACTTCATGTTTCCTTAACTGTCATGATGCATAAGCAATCACCTTCCCATGTTGCATGAATACGCAATCCAGGCTCATTTGTGATGCGTCTGTATACACCACATAAGGCTCATTCGGTTCAAGCAAGACCAGAACTGGAGTACTCGTCAGCATATCATTAAGCTTTGAGAAACTCTTTTCACATTCTACGGTCCATTTAACATATTTCCTAGTAAGATGAGTTATTGGCTGCACCATGCTCACAAACCCTTTGATAAATCTTCGGTAGTACCCATCCAAATCGAGAAAGCTTCTTATCTTCGACGCCTTCAAAGGTCTCAGCCATTTAACGATTACATTTATCTTTTCTTGATCCACAGACACTCCATTATCCGAGACCACATGACCAAAAAAATCTAATTTCCTTTGCCAAAATTTGCACTTGATTAGCTTGGTGAACAACTTGTGTTCTCTTAGTTTACCCAAAACTGTCCTTAAGTGAATATGATGCTCTTTTAGATTCTTAGAGTAAACCAGGATATCATCTATGAAGATGATTATGAATTCATCCAAGAATTCTCTAAACATGTTGTCCATTAGTATCATGAAGGTAGTCGGTGCATTAGTCAGCTTGAAAGGCATGACCACGAACTCGTAGTGTTTGTACCTTGTCTAGAAGGCTGTTTTCCTAGCGTCTGACTCCACAATTGGGATTAGATGATAACCCAAAGCTAGATTAATCTTTGAGAACCAAGTAGCACCACAGTGTTGGTCCAACAACTCATCTATCTACAGAGGACGGTACCTAATCTTTCTTGTCACTTTAGTCAGCCCATGATTTTTGTCGGTTTTAAGCTTGTTAATTCACATGTTTTCAAAATATTTGTTTGCATTTTGGAGTCTTTCAGGTGGAAAACAGGTTTAATTTGGATTATACCCGTGGAGCACGGTTTGGGACAAATCGGAGCAGTTTCTAGAATTTCAGCGGAAGAATGCTGATCGATCGATCACTCTCCTCAGCGAGTGCTGTGCACGACATATGGATCAACCTTCCACCCGAGGATTGACCGATCAAGCTGTTCGAAGGATGACGCGCCCGACCTTGAGATCGGCCAAGTTCCCTTGGAGATCGACCGTTAAACCATGATCGATCGATCCACGAAGCTGCGAGGAATAAAACCTAAATTTTCCTATTTTGTACCTGCGAGTTTTATGACCTATAAAAGGCTCGTTTTATTTGATTTTGCAAGAGAGAACAATTCTATTACGGATGAAAGATTTTTCTGTAAACAAGGAAAATATTTCCTCCATACTTTTGAAAAGATTTCTGAACTTTATTTTGTTTTTCAATTGCAATTTCATGTTTCTTTTCATCACGTCTCTTGTTTCTACTTTGATCATGTCTGAGTAGTTTTATAATCAGGTTTTGGGTTTCTAGGGATTTAGAAATCGATGATTAGGGATTGAATAGGATTTGATGATTAGAAATTCTCCATCTATATTTGTGTGTAATGCTTAGATTAGCTTGATCACCTAGTCTATGATATTAGGTTGTTTACTTTCCAAAAGTCTGTTAAACGCCTAAACTAATATAGATTATAAATTGAACTTAACCAACGACAGTTGATTGTTAGGTTGAATTGTGGACAAATTGAACCTATTTGATAGTGCCTGTTTGCATCATTAGAGCAAACGACAGTTAGGATTTCTAAGTTGCCAAATAGAGTAATAGATACCACGACAGTGGATTTATTAGATTTCTATGTTCAAGTCGAGAATTGTTCTTAAGTGTTCCTGAATAATTTCCATGGTTAGATTTTTATTTCTTGATGATTACCTTATGCTTTTTAATGTTGTTTGCAAATCGTTTTAGTTGTTAGTTAAATTATATTCAATCATAGTATTAGTACAGCTTGAATTAGAATTAAGTAGTCAATAGTGTAATTCTTGGTTCTTCGTGGATTCGATCCCTAAGTACTACTACACTTGTTGTGCACCTGCAGTAGAGTCATACGGTTAAAACCTGACTGTATCAAGTTTTTGGCACCATTGCCGGGGAACCAATTGGTTGCCTTTTGATTGAGATTCAATTTTTAGTCTATACCCCTTTTACTTACGTTTTTTCTTTTGTGTTTTCGTTTGTTTTGCTTTCCAATTTATGGTTAGAAGAAGTCAAGGATCTGAGAACTTACTAAATCTTGATAACGAAGCACTTGCAAGAATCGAGTGAGAAAACATGAGAGCAAAAACGATGAATCAAGAGAATCAGTAGCTTCCAAGAGACCTTGAGATTTAGGACAACATTCAAGGGAATCAAGATGTGAATGTGCAGCGCACAGTTGAGAAACTGTCAAGGGATTTAGCTCAGCTCAATAGGCAGAAAGAATAGCCTCAGTGACGAGCCATTGCTGATATGGATACTCCTCATACGTAATACCAGAACAGATCTGCTATTCGTCCCCCACCTATTCAGAGGTAAGACTACGAGATCAAGCCTCAGCAGATTGGATTGGTGAAACAATATGTCTTCAATGGTCTTCCGTGCAAGAATCCAATGGATCACATTGAGAATTTTGAAGACATGTGCAGCACAACAAGTTCAAACGGAGTTCTAGCGCACTACGTTAAATGCAAGCTTTTCCACCATTCGCTCTCTGATAAAGCTTCCAGATGGTTGAGGTCTTTGCCTCCAGATTCGCTTACCACGTGGGAAGAGGTTTAAGTTGCATTTTTAGATTAGTTTACACCAAGTCGAAGACTGCATCATTGAGAAACAAGATTACTACGTCATGGGTATTCAGATGAGCAGTTGTTGAACATCTTCTATGGCGGAATCGAGTGGGACTACAAGAATTCTCTCAATGCAGTTAGTAATGGAGATTTCATGACTAACACAAGGGATGAAACCTTCACCCCTATCGATAACTTAGCTGCAAGTTTTGGTAGTCATTGCCCACAATATGGCCGAGGGAGGAAGGTTAACAGCATTGAGAGAAGATAGATGAGCTCGCTGAGAAGTTCGACATGCTTATCAAGGCTAATCAAGGAAATCAGAGACGTGTGTATCAGTTCGACAATGATAGCGAGGTAGCGTAAGTTCAGGATGATTTAAAGATATCAGATGAGCAGAGAGAAGTTGACTATGTGAACTGGCAAAATCGAGGACAGAACCAGAACTATCTTTCGTACAGGAGCACCAACGTTGAGAATCCTCAGGTTTTTGCATATAATGTTGGATTAGGAGTTTCAGGACCTTTCACGGTGAAGGAGGTACATCCTGATGGAACTGTAGTGTTGCTGGAAACTACAAGAGCTGAATTCCACAGGAAGGATGAACACCTGAGAGAGTTCATCACTAGTGAAGAACTATCAAGGGGAGTGAACAATCCTTCCAAGATTCAATCCGCCATCTAAGTGGCATGAGAGTCGAGCTAATGACTCTAAACAAGCGTTGAGTGGGAGGCAACCCACTATTAGGTAGCTTTAGTTTTCATCAATTTTCTATTCTCACTTAGTTTTTCATTTTTGGTTTGTTTTTGGTTTTAGGTGAGAAAGTGAACAGGATACTGTGATCGATCAATCTAGACTAGGATTAATTGATAGGCGAAGATTAAGGAGAAGACGCATGACTTGACGATCGACCTACTCAGTAGCGATCGATCGATCATCGAAATCATGGGTTTTACGCACGACCTCATGATCGACCTCTAGAAGGCCAATCGATCGATCGTCGAAGTCCACAATTATGCATACGATATGACGATTGACCTACACAGGATCGATTAATTGATAGTCAAAAAAGAGGAAGGACGGGAAACACGTTGATCGATCGAACATCCCAAGGATTGATCGATTATCGACTCATGTAAGTCTTTTGTTTTTAATAACCGGTTCAATTCACTTAAATTGAACCAAAAACACTTTTTAAAACAAAAATCACACGGGTTTAGGATCAAAACTTCAGAATTGAAAGAAAGTTTTTGTTCTTGGGAGATTTCAGGAGATTTTTTTCAAAAACTTCAATCTCTTATAACTTTTTTGTTTCTTAACGGTTTTGAATGATTCTTGAGCCTAATCCACTCGATTTTCCTTTTCTTTCTGATTATCTAACCCTCATTCTCAATCAACAAAGGTATGACTCCCTATCTCTAATTTACAGTCCGCAAATTTGAGGAATTTTGAGAAAGTTTTTGATTTCAATTTTTGTTGCTTGAATGTGTAAAATCAATGTTATATCATTGTTATTTTCTGATTTTGGAATTCACTTGACTATAATTTGGTTGGTTTTGCATAGAATTCGATTTGTTAGGTTTAAGGAGAATTTTAGAGAAATTTGGAAATTTAGGTTTCGAATTGAGATAATGTGTGGTTGATTGATGCATTGTTGGATGTTTGCTTGTATTGATTATTGATTATAACAATTGATTTTTCATTCATCTCATTCCAACTTGCATTTTTGTTTTTCTCATGCCTTTTTTCGATACATACATCTCTGATTTTTGGTCGTTTTACAAAAAATGGTTCGAGTTGGTAAGCGTAAACCCACAAAGAAGGTCAGGCAATCTTCTAATTTGGAAGCCAAACAGTCTTCTCATGGAAATTCTACTGTTTGAACTCTCCCACTCCTTTTCATCCCAACCTCGGGAAAAGATCAGATCCTGCCTTGCTTAAATCTGATCCTGCATACAAGGATAGGAACACAGATGCAGGTTGGCAGAAGTTTCATGGGATCTTCTACGATCAGTTGCTGAGGAACAAGATGATTTCGACGAAGTTTGTCTATCCTAACACTCTCGACAAGCTTGGGCTTCTTGATGATGTATGTGCTATAATCGAGAGACTTGGTTTAGGTACATTTGTGCACAAGAGTTATCCGATGTATCCGGAGTCGTCCGTCAGTTGTTAGCATCTTGTGACATTCATTTGGCTGTTGATCTACATGCTCCACTTTATGCTGCTTACTTCACCTTCTTTTACAATTGAGTGTTGTACACGATGTCTGTCGGAGACATTAGTAGGTTGTATGGTTTCAGAGAAAAAGTAGAGGGACGTTTACCTTCTTAGGATGGTCCAGCTAACAATGCGCTATGGCATGTTTTGGCGGATGGAGGTTTTGAGGGCCATGAATCGAAGCTCACGCACATTAGGAACCCATCAGTTCGGATGGTATCGAAGATCATACTTTTTACCATTTTGTGTAAGGAGGATATATGAGCAGTGACGAAGCCCATGTTGGAGCTTCTTTATCAAGCTATAGCTCCTGCAGTCCCAGACCTCTATGGTGACATGCCTGCTCCTCAGTATCCATCTCTTTACATCAACTGGTGATATGTGTTTGCCAAACTGCTCCAAGACCGACGCTTTAGAGGATCACCCAGCTCACCGCTTAAGGAGACACTAGGCCGTCTTCTCACACCGATATTCATGTATCATAGGTTGGACCTTAACAGCATTCAGAAGATCGAGAGGATTAACTACATTGATGATAGGGCTTTAACCAACTTCACCTACCTGACGGAGAAGATGAAGTGGAGGTATTATGCTTAGGATTGGCAGTCATGTTTGTGCAAGCTTCCAGCTCCAGAGGTTACTTCAGTCACATGCCACTCTATCGTGTTGTTCGAGCCACACATCACTCACCCAAAGATTACCGAGATTGAGTAGTACCAACGCCCGACACACCGTACCACTTCCCGTAGATACGAGGACCATCCAGACGCACCTACTCACGAGGCTTCACGGCCGTCCTCTTCACGCGCTGCTGCAGACGTTACGATGGAGCATGTGATTCCTGAGTACTCTGCAGAGTATGACTTTCCTCCATTCTCTGATGATTTTACTGACAGGGAGTATCGGCACAAGCAATACAAGGTAGAGTAGCACCCCATGCTTCAACGCATCTGGGACGCACTAAGGAAAGTCAAGGTGCCTATGCCTTCAAGTTTAGGAGAGCCATATGGGAGCAGAGCTGAGACGAGTACAAGACCCACTGTTGCTTGACATGGGTCTGCAGATGCATCCGACGAGGAAGAGGACGAGCAGAGATTGGATCATCGCTTACCCCGTTGTAGCAGAGCCCCGGGCGAATGAGAGAGTTAGAGCCTGCAGTTGTTCTATCGCCATTTTCACCCTTTTTTATTTTTGTTATGCACTTTCTTTTATTGTTATTTTATTTTTATGCGTAAGTTGTGCTTTCTTTAGGCTTATTCTCACACCGGAACGATGTGAAGTAAGTCTGGGGGAGGACATTTACTGTGACTAACACTATATTTCTTTCTTTTGTTTTTCTTTTCGCTTTGATTTTTAGACATTTTCTTTTTTATTGCGTCTTTTTGAGTTTAAAAACTGATTTGTAAGAACAATGATTTTTGAGGATTATTGCATTGTCATGAACTAAGTACCATCGATTTGTATTTGTCAGGTATCGATTGACTATTGGAAAACCCAGAGACTAAGCACCTTCTTAGTACCACCCATATCAATCTCAGTATTTGAAGAATCTCATGCCGATTTTACACCTAACCTGATTTAGTTTTCTCGTCAAGGGAGTTGGCATACATCAGATCAATTTCTTTTCTTGGTTCAGTGACAGATATTTCCTTTTAAGTATGGTTTCCCTTCTCTACGTCATTTCAAGCAGCTATGTTTAATTCTAAAGTAACTACACAACAAAGATGTGCATTGTAATAAGCTAAGGGTAAAAGTCTTTCAATGACGCTGCTCGTGCTTGAGTGATGTTGGTAAGCCGAGGATAACTCAAACGACATTACCTCTCACTCAAGCATCACTGCTAACTGAGAGAGACTCCAATGAAGCTATTCTTGTTTACATCCTTCGAGTTACCAAATAAACAACCAATAAAAAAATAAAATGATACCCTAGGTAAGTAGGGAGAAATTGGTTGAATGAAATGAGAGGAACAGAACCATATTGAAGGTAGTCTTGAGAATTGAGAGAGAAACTCTTATGTCCTTTGATTGATATTCCCTCGATGAGACTGCACCTTGATACATTAAGAAGTCGGTATGGTGCATTCGGGTCACTTATTTCGATTGTGGAGTTTAACCGGGACAATTGCTAAGTTTGGGGGAAGTACAAGGTGGTCTCGAATCTATCAGGTAAATATCATGTGGTTTGGGATTGATATGCAATGTTTTAATGACGAATGAGTTCTTTTGAGTGGAATCTTCCTGTTAGTCTTTTCTTTCTTTGCTTGAGGACAAGCAAGAAGCTAAGTCTGGGGGAATCAATATACCTCATTTTTGTCAGTTTTAAGCTCATTAATTCGCATGTTTTCAAAATATTTTTTTGCATTTTAGAGGCTTTTCGGGTGGAAAACATGTTTAATTTGGATTATACATGCAGAGCATGGTTTAGGATGAATCAGAGCAGTTTCTGGAATTTCAGCGGAAGAACACTGATCGAACGATCAACACCCTGATCGATCGATCACTCTCCTCAGCGAGAGCTGCGCACAACCTGTGAATCGACCTTCCACCCGAGGATCGACCGATCAAGCTATTCGAAGGTTGATGCGCCCGACCTTGAGATTGACAAAGTTCCCTTGGAGATCGATTGTTCAACCATGATCGATCGATCAACTCCTTGATCGATTGATCCACGAAGCTGTGAGGAATAAAACCTAAATTTTCCTTTTTTGTACCTGCGAGTTTTAGGACCTATAAAAGGCTCGTTTTATTTTATTTTGCAAGAGTGAACAGTTCTATTACGGTTGAGAGAGTTTTTTGTTAACAGGGATAATATTTCATCCAAACTTTTGAGAAGATTTTTGAACTCTATTTTTTATTCAATTGCAATTTTATGTTTCTTTTCATCATGTCTCTTGTTTCTACTTTGATCATGTCTGAGTAGTTTCATAATCAGGTTTAGGGTTTCTAAGGATTTAGAAATCGATGATTGGGGATTGAATTGATTTGATGATTAGAAATTCTCCATCTATATTTGTGTGTAATGCTTAGATTAGCTTGATCACCTATTATATGATATTAGGTTGTTTACTTTCCAAAAGTCTGTTAAACGCCTAAACTAGCATAGATGAGGAATTGAACTTACCAACGACAGTTGATTGTTAGGATTAATTGTGGACAGATTGAACCTATTCGATAGTGCCTGTTTGCATCATTAGAGCCAACGATAGTTAGGATCTCTAGGTTGCTAAATAGAGTAATAGATACCACGACAGTGGATCTATTAGATTTCTATGTTCAAGTCAAGAATTGTGCTTAAATGTTTCTGAATAATTTCCCTGGTTAGATTCTTATTTCTTGATGATTACCCGATGCCTGATGCTTTTTAATATTGTTTGCAAATCGTTTTAGTTGTTAGTTTAATCATATTCAATCATAGTATTGGTACAGCTTGAATTAGAATTGGGTAGTCAATAGTGCAATTCTTGGTTCTTCGTGGATTCGATCCCTAAGTACTACTACGCTTGTTGTGCACTTGCAATAGATTATAGGGTTAAAACATGACCGTATCAGCACGTGGTAATCGATGCACAACCTAAATGTGCTATCTTTATTCTTAAAAAATAGCACATGTGCGCCCCATGATGAACTACTCGATCTTATGAATCCTTTATCCATTAGCTTGCTAAGCTACTTCTCTTACTCAGCCATCTCGGCAGGCGCCATCCGTTAAGGTGCCTTAAAGATTTAAGCTATTCTGAGTTCTAACATAATCATTAACAGATTAGACCAAGCTGATGGTAAACCACTACAAGAAAAAATTTGTATTGATTCGTAATATTTCGTCACAAAAATGAATATATTGTTACGAAGTTGTGACAATTTGTAAATGGTTACAATACAAGTGTCATAAATGCATTTTGGTAACAAAAACGTTACAATATACTTGTGACAAAAAAACTTAGTAACAATTTTGTCACAAATTGTAACAAAATAGAGCCACAATGATTCGTAACAATTAGAATTCGTAACAAAATTGTATATAAAATGTCACAACGCAATACAATTATCACAAAAGCACAATTTTTTTGTAGTGAACCTGTCACTGCCACAAACACGTCTTTGAACTCATTCACTACCGGAATATCCTTAAGTTCTGTGTTCGATCCAACTTCTATAGTAGTGATCGTAGCTAAGTACGCTTCATGTCTTTGCTCAACCATGCATTTTGCTTGGATAGCCGAGATGATCAGACTTCTTGAGGTGGGTCACATCCTTTGATATACCAGCGTTTTCCCACCATTCTTGAACTTAACTCGACCATGATGGTAGTCTAGATGTGCCTTATGCTTTCCGACCCAGTCCATTCTCAATATCACGTCATAATACTTCACTTAGCAAACCACAAGATCGGCTAGCATGCTTATTCCTTGTAAGCACGGGAGTGTTTCGAATATCCCCTAAGACATCCATCGTTTGTTTGCCAGGTGCTCAAACTAACCCACTACCTTCTACGAGTTTTTCTAAGACTCGCTAGTGCCAAACATTCTCGGGTGCACAAAACAATGTGTTACCCCAGAATCAAACAATACATGGGTTGCCACACCACCCATATTCTAGGTTCTTAAAAATTCATTTAACGCTAAAGACCCTAATTCACGCAACACATAACAAGCAAGTTCACCAAGAAAATGCAAAGGTAACTGACATGACTTACCAGTAATTTGGACGAGCAGTGTTCTGGTCTGATGGATCCATACCCATCAAGTATGCTCTCGGCATTAACGATTGCTTCTTTGACGGTGGTGGCAATCTTTCATTTTCCTGCTTCCCTCCATACTGCACATCTGATTGATTTTGCATGCACCGCATGTAATAGCTGGCTTGCGTGATGCATTCACATCAACTTTCTTGTACCGTTGTTTGGATCCACTCCTGGACTGGAATTGCGGTATAGTCTGGACTCGTTTCTTCTCTCCCATTAACTTGGCTTTTTTCAAGCCATTTTTCCAACTATGATGCCTTTTCGATAAGCTCGACAACTAAGGAATTGTTTTGGACTTGGTAAACATTGCAGAATTTAATCCGTAGTCCATGCTTGAAGCAACAAACTTGAACACTTTCCTTCTTAGATTATTGATCTCGGTCTCATGCTTCCTCACATACAGGGATCCTTGGAAAAGATCCAGAAAGGGTTTCATCTAGCATGTCAAGTACTTATGGCAGAAAGTACTTTGCCTGAAATTCTTTACAGAAGGTTTCCCAACTGCAGTTTGGGTGCCATCTGGCCAGACACCCCTTGCCTCCAGTTATGCGCATCCCTTTCCATGTAGTGGACATCAATCAGATTGGCACCATGAAAGAAAGATTTTGTTCCCAACTTATACATTTGATCCACCATCTTCTGGTAATATAGAACGACCACGACTTGGGCTTCTACAGCCACATTCTCCACTAATACTACATTCACCCCCGGTGGCAGAACTGCAGCATGTGCAACAACAAGTAGTCTTTCCAGGACATGAGTCAACAAGAAAAACACTGCATCTATTCCAACTTGATTCATAGTACTACCACTTGTAGTAAGAAGCTGCTACGATTCACACACCTCTTTCTCACTTCGTTTAGCACTTGATTGATTCTCCTCACTGTGGACATCTTCTTACTCAGTCCTTGCTACAAAAGATTAGGAACGTCTCCTCATTCCCACCATTTTGCCCTCTCCCATTACGGTTAGTCTTAACCATCTATAATGACCAGTTTAACTAAGTTAGTCCCTTCACTAACTTAATTCGATTCACACCCACAAAATTCATATAATACTTACCAGAAGACCTTGGCGTTAGAAGGATGAATTCAATCATCTACCCTGTTTATACAATAACAGACTTTCCTAGAACCCACCATGCTCTGATACCAACTTGTGAAACTCAAACTCAAAAATTCTAAGTTCGGATTGAATTAAGTCTGGCCATGAACAAGCTAAACACTTATTCAGATTATGTTCCACTTTATACTTAGTCAAAATAGTGTTCAGTTTGTTTGACAAGCCCAAAATTAATGCATACACTAAATTAAAAGGGGTTATAATACAATGATCGTTTGCTAATATGCTATTACAATGTAAACTGGACCCAAAATCCTAGTCTTATTCCATCATTCCTCTATCTCGCCTTGGTTTCGCGCCAATTTAGCCAATTTCAAGAACTTCAGGTTTCTCATCATCTGCAATCACACAGATTACATAAGCAAATATATGCTTAGCGAGTTGATCATTCCGTCTCACCAAGTCAAATTAGATATCACAATCAAATAGTAAATTAAATCAAGTCACCGAGCAAATCTAAACATGTCAAGCACAAAGTTCATCAAGATCTGCCACTTAGTTTAGTCTAAGTTGACAATTAAGCACAAAAAATTGGTAATCAATCGGTCAAAACGTATAGACAAGCAAACAACCAATCATAACCGGTCTTGAATTAATCAAATCTATGCCCAATAACAAACCTAGAAGGACCCACGGCCGTGGAAGTCACCTTTTTCTAAGAGATTTCTGACACCTCTTTTCGCTGGATTGATTCAGATTTCACTAAACTCACAAAAAACCAATCACGATCAATCCTTTCTCAAAGAAACAAAAAAATCTGATCCTGATTCTCCCCTTAGCTTTTGAAAATCTTGTTTTTTATTTTCTTAGAGGTTTTTTTGCATGATAGGTTATGTCGGCAGATTTAAGCTAGTATTTATAAGGGTTCCCTAACACTAGTTCCCTTACGATAAACAGCGTCTGACCTTTACTTAAACAGAACTGAGTCCAAGGCCATGGTAAAATTTGTCTCTATCGACTCTTGACTAGACCTAGCTAGTCCTCGACCAAATCTGTCCAGACATCTACCATCCCTATCCGAGCACATGCCGTCGTTGTTGAAATTGACCTTTGTGCGAAAATCTCAGGTCCTTGTCTGAAGATCGACCAGTCGACCCTAAACATATTGCTTCCTTGTCCGAATCACGACCAATGTGGTCTGGATCCCACATACTTGTCCGAATTCGACCATCTTGTCCAAAAATCACGAACTGGTTTAAATTTCACAAACTTAACTCTTTTTTCCAGATGTTCGGATTTCTTAATCTATTTCTTGACTCGGGTTGAGTCTTCCCAGCCTTTTACTCGATTAAAACCCAGATTGATCGGTTTGGATGGACTAACTTTGAACGTAACCCCTTTTTTCCTTACACTTCGCCCAAACACACCGTCTTCCCTTGAATTGTCCGAAATCACCCTAAGGTCTGCACAAAGCGAGTGTTGCATTTTTTTTATAAGCTTTAATCTCTTAAGCATCACAATAAATTAAGCAAAACGTGTATCATCAACCGCAAGCAATTTGAAGAAAGAGAACTTACTAAAGATTGCTAGTCTAATGTTGTGGTTCATGATGAAATGTTTTATTACAACTCCATTTCCATGAATTATTATCCAGTGGCATTCTTTATATGCTACATCATTTTGTTCCACATTCTTTGCAGCATAATTTTTCTTTAAAGCAAGATTAAGTGTATGAATCACATATGGTGTCCAATATCTGTGAGAAAACAAACACTTAATGATCTCTCCAGCCACCTTACAATTTAATGCATTATTAGTGATGATTTACACAACGTTCTGATGACCGACTTTATTGATAACATCTTTCATTAATCATAAATGAAGAATATATTTTTCACTTCTCCAAAACAATTCACATCCTTGAGAAAAAATGACAATTTCCATAAGTAACTCCTTTTGTTCCTAGTTTATCTAACTTAGTCACATAGTTGCATAATAGAGCTTCTTCACTTTGATTTGGTGAATTAGTCGATCCACCACCAGAAGTACTATTGATATCATTACTTTCTGTTTGAGAAGTCATAATACCATATAACTCAAACGTTTTGGTGACATTTCTCCTAGTATCCATTTTATAGACATTACTCGTGTGGGAAACGTAGGGTAATTTACATTTAAGTACAATGTAGCTGGAGAGTAAACACCAAAGCAAAGGAGGAGAATGATCACCTAAACTTGAAGATGGCAGCTATAATCAAGAAGGTAGAGTAACTCTTTCACTATGATACTAACCAACCAGCCGAGGTGGACATCAAACCACAAACAATAGAACCAAAGGAAAGGAGGAGAATCAAACATAACCAAAAAGATTCTCCAACCTCATATCCAATGGAACCATCCGACCACACCTGTGAAAGTAAAAAAGGAGCAGCCAATATGACAAAATATGGATCCAAATCCTATCATCTACTAAACCACTAATCCCCAAAATATTTTTCTAAACGAAGCTCAACTAAACAAAAGCTAAGCATGCTAAAAAGGAAGATAACCAAAGTACAATCACTTGGAGATGCAAACTACTAAAAACTAATTACATTTTACCATTTGAATTGGAAGAAAAGGACCATACCAAAAAGAAAACCAAAATGTACCCAAAGCTTCAAACAGCTACAAAACCAACTAGTATTTTGGAGGCAACTTCAGCAAATGACTAACCCAACATATGAGGATGGGAATAACCTCATCACACTTCATGCAGAAACATATCACTTCAAGTAGAAGTTAGGGGAATGAAAAAGAGCCCTCAAGGATTAAGTAACGACGGTAGGGTGGGAAAGAAGCCTAACCAAAAAGACAAAATAGTGACCCAAACAAAGGCAACAAACAGCTTTATCGGCTAGAAACTTTCTTTTACCATAACTAGGCCGAGAATTTATATAGGGAACACATACACTAGATATAAGCATCCACATCCAACACAAGACTTAGACCCTAGTGCTCTGCTGAAATAAACCAAGGAAGGGCATATGAAACAAGCTAATCAACCAAAAGTGTCCTTAATTTTCAAAGAATATTGTTAAATCCCTGTCTCAAGAACCAATTGGAAATCAAGAGAAAAAAATTAATCATGAAAGGAGGTATAAGAATCCAACATGATTAGACATGGGAGCAACTCACCGCACTGATATATGTGAATATTAGCTTGGTTATATGTACATTTTGCATCATTTTCATCACTTAGGTTTCATGCATTCACAATATAGTATAGTATTTTGCATCTTTTGCAGTTCAGAGTCCTAGATAGATTGAGTAGCATATTTTCCTTTTTTGTGTCCATTTAGGTGAGTTGGAGCTATCTATGAAGCATTGGAGATATGGGCATGATGTTCACAAGCAAGCATATGGATCATGTGAAGAAAAAAACAAGTTTACACAAGAGAAAATCAATAAGGAGTTTCAAGTCGACCTCAAGATCGAGTCAAGAGTCAAGGGAGTCAATGATAGTAGAAACAAGTCAAAAACCTTCTAGAGAACTTGAGGTCGACTTCCACGTCAACGTGTGGAGTTCGATGCCAACAACAAATCGCACAAACCTCTGGGTGTTCCTGGAGTTGGTCTCCAGCTTGATGTGGGGAGGTTGACCTTAGCACAAACATGCACTATACATTTTGGATGTTCCTGGCATTGGGCACTTGGTCAATGATTTCAGCTCGACCTCAGAAACATTCACATATTTTTAGTTGGATCCGACCCGGTTTCGTTTATAAACTTTTATAACCTAATTTTTTGCCATTTGAGACACTATGGAGAGTTTTCAGAGACAAGTCTGAGAGATCATTGTGGGATCTTTAGATCTTTTAATCAATTCATTGATTTCTCTTGTTCTCTTCGCATTCTCTTTCCATCATGTTTCATTTTTCTTGTTTCTCTTTGAGTTTTGTGTTTCCTTTTTGTGAGTAGTCTTTAGATGGGTTGAAGGTTAGGTAGATCTAGGGTTGGATTATTGGATTTTGATGTTTACGTTGTTAAATTCTTTCACTTAAGGTGTTCTTAATGCTAGACTTAACTTGATCATTTGAAACTAGATGCTAGGAGATTTGTTGTCCGAAAGGTGTTTGATAATATTCTCGAATGACCTTTTTATGAGATTTTCTTCCCTAGTCATTGAGAGATGAAGTTATAGTAATTAGTTGACTGATTGAAATTGTTTGATAATGTTTGTTGATCATTTAGTTGGCAAATGAGAGTTTAGCTTAATTGAATGATTGATAAACAGTAGGTTGATCTTAATTTTTGTTTCATGTCGTAGGTTGAGCTTCATTGCTTCTTGAACATCATTAGCTGGTTGTGTCTCCCTTTGATCAAATGCCTAACCCAAGTCCCATTGCTTAAAATCGATTTTCTTCGCTCTTTATCGTTTTGTTTTTGCTTAAGTTTTTTATTAGTTTAATTTGTTTAACTCTTGATTTTCTTAATCTTTGTTTAAGTTTATTTTGGTTCTAGGATTGAGTTTAAGTATTATTAGTTTCAATTCCTAATTTGTCTTGCTCTAGCTTAAGTTTCATTCTTACGGTTCTATTGTGTTAGTTCTATTTTTTTTGTGGATTTGAACCTCAAAAGATTTCAGTAATAATTGTTTGTATTTGTTGTAATTAATTGAGTGTTGAAAGCAACATCATACAACTTTTCTCCTACTGGACCATGTCCTCAAGGACCCTGAAGATGGAGATGTCGCGGGCAATAAAGGCTCAATTTCAAAGACCCAGATTTCGAGACTTTCCGCCATGTATTTGGGTAGAAAATACCAAGAAAACACCGACATAAGAGCCTTTTTGGTGGTGGTGAAAACCACCAATTGCTGGAAAAGAAGATCAAAAATCTTAAATTTACTACTTAGAGTTAGGGAAATAGAAGAGAAAACCACTCAAAAATGCAATTTAAGTTTGCGTTAATGCAACTTATTTATTTTATTTTTGGTAATTTTTTGTTGGGTTAACAAGATTTAACATAGAGATAATTACTAGAATAATGCTAGAACATTGCATAATTACTAGAATAATGCTTCATATTGCGAAGATTAAAATTTGTGGGTAAAAAGACATAAAACCCCAATATTTAATTTTAGTATTCATTGAAAAAAAATTAATTACTTCTTAACCTAAGGTAACAAAAGAAAGTTAAAAAAAAACTACAAGTAAAAAAAAAAGACATTCTTACTACCTAATAAAAACGCATTCTTCAGAAATCTAGGGTTTTAAAAAAATATATTCTTCAAAATTCTCTCTCACGAAGGGTTGGGTTTTTGCCACCAACGATTCCATCACCCTTGGTTTCTCCGTCGGTTCTCTCCACTATGGCAGCTTCTGGTTCGCGACTGCTTCTCCAGTGAAGGTACACTTCTCCTCTCTGTTTGTTTTCTCATGATTTCTCTTAACTTAGATCTTGGTGTTGGTTCGAGATTTTGGTTTTGGTGTATGATACAGAGATTTCAAGATGTTATTTAATTGATTTTTTTGAGATTTAGTTGATTTCATGATTAGAGAAGTTGTATTCGATTTTGCTTTCACATCTACAGATTTTTAAAATTTCGTGTAGATTCATTCAAGTTTAGATTAATGTCGTGATTTTGGTGTATATATATACAAGTTCTTGTAGCTTGATTCGATTTTAGCTTCAGATTTATTCTTCTTGTATCTTAACAATTTTTGGGTTTAAATAAGGAGATTAATTCGATTTTGAGTTCTTGTGATGTTGATTTCATGTAAGAGAAGATTGGTTTCTGAAAAAAATTGTTTACTCTTTTAGATCTGCAGATTTATATGTTTTTTAATATGCTGTATAGTAGATTTATTTTTTGTTGTTTCTTTTCCTTTAAAAAGTTATAGGTTTATTGATTGTTGTTTGATATTTATTGATTCCATTATAGACCTGTTGAATATATATTTACATGTGAAGTAGATTTATTTATTTTTTATTTTGTTCTTCTCGTAGGTTTGTTTCATGATTATGTCTTGTTATCCATTTGCAGGTTCGAATGCTAATGCTCTGCCTTTAGCATCAGCACAAAAAACACCATCTCAAACTATCAATGTACAGGGGGAATCTTCAGAGTTTAGGTGAAAATCCAATCACTCATTTTCTGTTTCTAGTACTCTTGTTTTCAGGTTTATTTGTTCGTTTTACTATCAAGTTAAAGTAGTAGACTAGAGGACTTTGTGTTTGAAAGTAGTCTTAGTCTTGGAAGTAATACTTATTCTATTGGCTGTACTTGATTATGTCTTTTTGAGATTAGAAACCTTAAATAGCTTGTGTGAGTATAGGGTTGTTGCAGTTCCTGCTGCTCTTTTAACTAATTACAAAAAATTTGGTGTGGTTTTTGGTTTCGTATAGTAGTTTCACTGGTTTTATTTCTTGTGTGGTGATCGATTTTGTTGTTTCATGACTTAATACTCTTGGCTATATTTGATTATACTTAGCTTTTGTTGTTCTTGATGATTCGATTTAGAGTAGTAAAGATTGTTTTCTCTTCCTTTTCTTCAGATTTATTTTGTGTAAGAGTTTAGATGTGCAGATTTATTTTGTTCTGAATATGTTGTATAGTAGATTTATTTGTTCTCTTGTTTTCTGATTTTGTTTTTCATTTGCATTTCCAGATAAATAGCTGCAAAGGATTATCCTCCGAGGTTATTTCCACCAGGAAAATCTCCATCATCACATCGAAGCTTCAATAACTGCTGCAAATTGACTAATTTCAGTGACATGATCGAAGGAATTGGTAAAGACGTTTTCAATCATATAAGGGACACATCTCAGATTAATTCTCTTGTTACTTTTGTTAATCTCTTATTTTGTTTTAACTTTGTACATAATATATTGAAATTAATATTGTTCAATCATATTCATTTCAGGTTGGTTTGTCTTTAAAGCTTGCATCCATTCTATATATATGGCAAACAAAACCGGTCCATCACTTGTTGGTCAATCAATTGGTTGTTAAGAACGACAACAAATTCTGGGCATTGATTGGTAATCGGCCAATCTAATTTTCTTTGCACGAGTTTAAGGAGCTAACTAAGCTAAACTATAGAGTTACTCGTGATGGAGAGCAAGAGGAAATCGATCACACTGAATTATGGACAACAATGCATATAAATCCAGGTTAGTAGATACATGCAAAACCAAAAGGTTTTATAGCTTGGTTCTAGCTCGTTTCTTACTCTGTACATTATGTTAATAATATTGTATTTAATTCATCTATTTTTTTGCTAATCAGCTGAAGGTCCTACTTGGGTTAAGCTCCAAGATGTACTTTCAAGATGTCGGTTGTGGTCATTTGCAAGAAGAAAAATGATTGTGTTGCTTGTAATTTTGCATGTTGTAGTGTATGGTTTACATCGTGGAAGTTGGATTCCACTTACTGCTGCAAAGAGGGTTATGGATGCAGAGAGGTTTGAGAATTACTCTTGGGGTCAAGATGCTTTTCAATCATTGATCACATCAATCATTGGATGGTGATTCTTATACTATTCACAAATGTGTGCATGTGCTATTGGTTTGGGCGTTTGAGTTTATTCCGGTCTTAAGAGAAAAGTTTGGCAACAAAATAGAAGATGTTGAGAACATTCCTTTACTCCAATGGTCGTCTGGTCGTAAGCACTTTGACTTTGAGGAACTCATTCTAGAGGAGATGGAACAATCAGAGGATAAAAAGGTTAATATTTGTGTGTTCATAATTCTTTGTAAGTTTTTTGGTTGTTGCAGATTTATCTAATATTTCGTTATATCTCATTCAGGTCCACATGAGACACCTCGTGCGGAAGCCTCTTGATGAAATTTATCCCGTTTGGCCCAACAACACATTTGACCCGAAGGTTGACAACATGATACAAGATATCATCGCTGATTATTTCGATGAGTCCTTTTGGCCTGTGAGTTTGGCTAAAACTCCCAAAAGGAAAAAATCTGCAGCAACATAGGGAAGTAAGAAAAAGCAAAGAAGGGTAAAATGAAGAACACTGAAGACGCGGATGTTGAAGACGCAGATAGTGAAGATGAAATGAACACCAGCTTATTGGAGTTCTTAAAGAACAAAAAGAAGAAAGAAAAGGCAGAGGCAGAAGCTTCAACTACTCATGATCTTGGAACCATGAAGGTGCTAGAGAACTTGGCCGGCCAATTTCAAGTGTTTGGCAAGACAATGAACATAATGGAAGGCAGCCTTAGTGGAGCACAAGAGAAGATTGCTGAAAGGGTGTCTGCAATGGAGGACAACTTTGTGGAGTTCCAGCAGAATGTGAGCAACCAGATTCTAACGATGGAGGCCAAATTATAGGATAGAGCTACGCCAAATGTGATTGATGTAGGACCGTCTAATTTTGGTGTTCGTGGAGCTATAGCTACTAGTGGAAATGGAGCTGCTCCTGGTCTAGAAAAGAAGGGTCTGGTACGTAAGTCTCTTTTTGACTGAGATATATTGTAACTTGCGATGTTTTTGTTGTATTATTATAAAGAACTTAGTGCTATGATTTTATTATGTGTTATTATAAAGAACTGAATGTTGTGATGTGTTATTGTATGTTTGTAATTCGGATGCACATATTATGTATTCTTCTGGTGCATCATTGAATTTGAATGTTGTAGAATATTAACTTATATATTATCTTGCAGATTTATTGATTCTGTTGCAGATTTGTTCAATTCCGTTGCAGATTTGTTTTGCAAAATTGTTTCACAGTTTTATTGTTTTATTTGTAAACTTCATGCTTTTCAGTCATGGATGATAGAGACTGAAGACACATATGATCCCGATTGTCCTATCTCAAGAGTCGTCAGAAGCTCTCACGTTCGAGATCGTGAAAGTGTGGAAGAGTTAAAGATTTCTCAACCTCGAGTAAAGGAAGAAAGGATTCTACACCAATAAAACATGGTACATCTTCACCTACCTTCTCTGAATTTTTGGACCCTATTAAGAGGGCAACGATGAAGAATTTAAGTAGTGCAGTGGACAAACTCCACAAACTCCCACAAGCTGATGTTGGTGTTTAAAAAAGGGTCGTCAAATTAAGATGGCAAAAACATAGGTATCACCATACAAAGGTGATTCTATTGTGAAGAGAATTATCCCGAGGGAGGGTACCTATAATCTGTTTGAACTGATTGAGCACCATAAGCATATGCGATTGGCAGATTATATGTACCGTGATTTGTAAGTAATATAATTTTAGTTGATTTAAACATTATTATCAGACGAAATGGCTTGTCATCATGTGTATGTTGCTTGATTGTAGGGATGATGGGTTGTTGAGTGAAGCTAGAGTTAATTTTTACTTGGAACTAATGACACCAAAGGAAGATTGGATTCGTGACAAGTTTGGCTGGTTGAATGATGAGGTTAGTCATGCTGTAGATTTATTATGGTATATGTAGATTTATATCTGATTATGCAGATTTATTTATTAGTTTACTCGATTTACTGCACAGCATATAACATGTGGAATGAATCTGTTTCGACAACGATCACATCAAAATCTGTCACCATACAAGAATGCTCAGATCACTTTCATAGACTCTTTGTTTGCTAGTGTATGGTGCAGACAATACGGGAGAGATTTTGTTGGGAAAGAGAAGACGTGGGGTTTCCCACAGGGGTTTCTCCTAATCTCTACAACGGTGTAATTCCCACATTTGCTACAACTGGGAAGAAATGGGTGGAAGACGTTGATACATTGTACATTCCTCACAACATCTACAACCAGCATTGGGTGGCAGTGGAGGTTAATTTGCTAAAGCAAAGGATCAAAATTTATGACTCTGACCTCAACTTCTGCAAGGAAAATGAATTGTTTGACAGCTGCAGGGCATATTCGAGGATGATTCCCCTTATGGTGAAGCGTTTCTCTCCACCATAGATGCGTTCAAAGATTAGTACGGCTGCCTACACCATGTATAGGGTGAAAATCATTCCACTGAACATCGAATCAGGCGATTGTGGAGTTTATACCTTGAAAATTATTGAGTGTTTGGCCCTTGGATGTGGTTTTTCTAGACTTAATGATGAAGCCATTGCTGGAATTCGTGAAAAGTATGTAGCAGAGTTCATGGACGAGCTACCAGTTGAAGAGATTATATCCTTAACTGACCCAAACCCATGTGGAGAGTTCGATGACAAATACAACTTCATTGGATCCACACAGTGAACGTCTTGGTTTTACATGTTTTAGCTTTATGCCTGTTGGTTTTACACTTGGTATTTTGTAATTTCCTAGGTGTCGGACATATAGTATTTTTCCCAACATTAAGACATAATAAAGAAGAAATAAATGCAGGCTATTTAAGTATTTTTGGTTGCATGTTAAACCTTTGCGGATTTATTATAATCTCTTGCAGGTTTATTATACTCTCATGCACGTTTATTATACTTGTTGCAGATTAATTATACTTGCTAGCAGATTAATTAATAAAGCATGTAGAATTATTACAAAAGACTGTAGATTTATTAATAGAGCTAATAAGTAACACTAGTTGAATGTAATGTAAAGTAGAGTTACAAAGTAAACCTTGTTCATATTGACATCATTTAACAGTAAATGAATTCACGTTGTACATTTTCTTTTATTATAACCAACTTGATGACATTTGGCACAAGTGTAGTCTTTTCTTACTCTTTGTTTCTCCATTACCACTTTAAATGTAGACTTAATGTGTGAGTTCTTTGGTCTACTTGGTTGTTGACGTAAAATAAGAGGTCTACAAACTTTATTTGCAACTTCATCAGGCACGGGTAGTGCAACATCTCTTGGCATTACACTTTTGGAGTACGCATTGTACAAGTAGGTCGTATGAAAGTACATATGGGTAAAGGATATATGCGACTGTGTAGATGCTTCAGCTGCGGCAATAGCATGGACACACGGTATTTTATCCAACTCATACCTTTTGCAAGAATACTTTCTTAGAGTTTGATTAACCACATGTGACGTTGTCGTACTTGTGACTTGGGTTTGATGCTCATCTATCTCCTGTACGGTATATTGTCTTGCTTCTTCCACTCTACCCTGCTTGAAAATGAATCTAAAATAAGTATGACGTATTGAGAAAAAATCTACAAACGAATATATAAATCTGCCATATAAAAAAATAAACCTACAGACGAATACGAATTTCTTTAAGTAGTTTTTCAACTCCAGTTGTCATAGTGGTTGCCATCAAACTAGCATTTTTCGTCCTTGTCGCAAACCACCTAGTTAACATAGACCTTATTGCATCCAGAAGTGGGACAATAGGATAATTTCTCACCTCGCTTAGTGCATGGTTTATAGACTCTACTATGTTTATGGTGGTGATATTATATCTATTTCCTGGAAAATGTACTCGACTCCATAAGCGAACATCCGCCTTTTGTAAGTAACCATGTAGTGCATGATTCACAGCTTTAATTTAATCAAATAATGCATTGAACTCCCGTAATCTATATGCAGATGCAGCTTTCTTAGCAAGCCTAAAAGCATCTCCACCTTGGAATTTTAGGAGAATGTTTTTCCGGAGATGGTAGGTGCAAATTCCCCAGGCAGAAAAGAGCGTACACTTTAAGAATAGCTCTCGTTATTGATCGATGCCTATCATAAATAATGGTGAGCTCTTGATCATCTGGAATGACACGATTCAGTTGAGTAAAAAACCATTCCCAAGACTCATCATTCTCAGTGTCAACAACAGCAAATGCTATAGGAAATATATTGAAATTTCCATCTTGCATCGTGGCAGTTACAAGAGTACTTTTATATTTTCCATGCAAGAAAGTCCTTTTAACAACCACAACTTTTCTCATATACCGAAATCCTTGTATACTAGCATCAAATGCAATAGATAAAAACTTGAATCTGTCTTCCTCGTCAACATCAAGTTTTACAAGTGTCCCTAGATTTGTTCGTCTATCATATATAAGTCTGATGGAAGTTCATCATATGTGCTCTCCGAGTTACCTATTACTAACTCACGAGCTCACTGTAAAGTACCATAAGCCTTCCAATATTTCATCTGTACACCAAAATGAATAGAGAATTAATTTCAAATAAATCTGCAACATATAAAAATAAATCTACAACAAACACAATAAATCTACAACGCGAACAAATAAATCTACCACATCGAGTTACTAAGAAAAGACAAACCTTCAGTCTATATCGCTTATTCGAAGAGTCAGCTACATGAGTTGGTAAGAAAGAAGGCCCAACACCACCTACAAACTCTTTGTACGTACGTCCTAAAATATCCGGAGTACATTGACGAGAGCGTGTTGAACGTTCGGTAACAAAGCATGTGTGTTGTCCAACGTGTGACTTAACTACAAAACAAGGATTATCTCTAACAGTCGAAGCACGGACTCTCCCCTCACAACCTTTAATCCATCATTTTACAGAGAGTACCTTCCTTGTTGAAAGTACAATGTCAAAGTCAAATTGGTGTGTAACCGAAAGAATCTTCAATCTTGATTCGAAATCCGATTTTGTATTGTAACTTTGACCAACTGCTAGCTGAAATGAACCCCTTTCTAGTTCCAAGTACTCATGAGTAGATGACAAATCACGTTTTTTAGGTGGAAGATTTTTCCAAACTCCCTCGTCATCTTCATTCTTCGGATTAACAGTCTTGTAATCTTCATCTCCACAGCTTGCACCGTCTGGATCATCACAATAATCAAATATGCAATCATCATCTTCAAGATTTTCGTGAACATCAAATCCACCATCAATACCTCCATCTTTGGGTTGAGATTGTGACCCGTGAACTTTCTCAAATACCTCAACACAGAGGCGCATTGTCTCTTTTTGAAGTTGTTTCACAAATCCAATCAATTATCTTGAATTTTCAACAGCAACTGGTGAAGTATCTTCTGGTAAATGTCGTTTGAGAACATATAAGTCAATTTCTCCTCATGCTCTAGTTGATTCAACCCAAAATCTTCATAGACCATTCCAAGGAAATCAACAAATTGTGTTTTTTGTGAGACTTCAAGTATTTTACAACCTTTTGATTTGTCCACATAGAAAAACCACCTATTCTTCTCAAATCTCCAACTCCCACACACCAAAACAATATGATCCATTGATGAATTATGAGAAATCAACAAAAGAGATACTTGATAGAAGAAAATCATGATATACAGGTGGGAGGCGCCGTTGGAGAAAAAGTGGAGTAGAAGATGCAGACTTCACTAATTCAAGGGCAATATTGTTATTTACAATTCTAGGTTAAAAACGTAAAATAAATCTACTGTAATAAAAATAAATCTACAACATTACGTATAAAGATTTACATCTAAAAATTTGCGACACTAGAATAATAAATCTACCAACAAAAAAAACTCTGCTACACTGGGTATAAAATCTACGGGAACAAATATACCAATTACAAAACAAATCTTTAACATATGGAAACAAATCTACTAATTTATAATAAATCTACGACTTAAATATATATCTGCAACACTAAAAAATAAATCTGCAAAAATAACTCTATCAATTCGAAACAAATCGCCAACACTGAACATAAAATCTACGAGATAAAAATAAATTTGCCAAGCGAAAATAAATCGGCAAGACATAACATAAAATCTCCAAAAACAAATATGCTAAATGGAATTAAATCTGCGACCAAAATTAAATCTACTTATAGGAAAAAAATCGACAACACTATATAAAACAAATCTACAAAACAGTAAAATTAATCTGCAAAAGATAAATCTACTGCACTATCAAAATAAATCTGCAAACAATAAATCTGCCAAAACAGAATAACTCTACATAAAGTAAAACATATCTGCCGAGAAATATTAAATATACCATGTACTGTAGATTTATTTTTCGTCGTCGCAGATTTCATTAATGACATTTTCGTAATTTTTTTTTTTTACAAAGCAAAAAAAGACAAACTAGTCTTTTAAAAACTTTCTAACATTATTTTAGTAATTTTGAAATATAAACGTTATTCTAATAATTTCACAATTTTCTAGCATTATTCTAGCAAATCACCCTTTAATATATAAAAATATTAACAATAACTATTTAAATTTTCTTTATAAACATGTAGATTTATAAGTTATCATTCACATTATATCCCGGTTAATATAGTAATCAAGCCTTAAAACAACTACTCCACTTTCATGTACAGTGTACCTCGATACAACAAAAAAAATAAGAAATTCGAAAGCTCCCGCAAAATATGGATAGGTCTCCGATCGAGTAAATAAATATGGTGTCTAATGTTATATATTTAAGTACCTATAAAAATATGAGTTTGTACAATTTTTGCGCCGGCCACGTACATACCCACACTGATGATTTGATAACTTAAATGAAATTACAGTACTTGTTTGAGTTAGAAACAGCCTGATTTTTAGCCTACTTTTTTAATGTTGATTATAGATACGAATGAATAGTACGTCTTTAAGAATACTATCAGTATGGATCTTCAGTGGAGTTGTTTATATCTTACGTAATAGCTAACACTATATAAATACTCTCTTGTTTGTATCTTTATAATTTTATGTAGTGACGTCCATGACAACAATCTATATATCAAAAATTAAATTTTGCTCTCTTTGCCAGCTCATCATATCATTTTAATTACATCTTAAATTAAAAAAAATAATTATTAATTCTATATATAAAGTTAAATCTTACTCTCTTCTCCTGATGACACCTCATCACATCATTTTAATTAGATCTTAAATTAAAAAAATAATTATTAATTCACTATAAAGAATTTTAATTACTATTTTAAATTAAAAACCACAAATACAAAATTAATCTACATCTTAATTTAAAAAAATATTATTAATTCTTTACAAAGAAATTAATCATAAATACTAATACTTACTGTTAATAGGCATAACATACTACTTATGAAAATAACAGAGAATTTATTAACAGCCTTAAAACGGTCTCAAATTTGTGGTATGCCCCCATTACATCTCTGAATAGGTCAATTTTTTCTGAGTTCTGGATTGGTTATCGTGAAAACGATGAACCGTTCTGCCAAATTTCGGGGTACAAAGCTTTAGAAACTTGCAAAAATCCAATATCAGTACTCCCACAAAATGTCATAGTGTTAGGTATATTCAAATAACTCTTACTAATTAGTTTTTTTTTTTTCATCAGCTACTCTTACTAATTTAGTTGATGCATACTTTTGACTCGTTATGTACCCAAGTAAAAGAATAAATTCATACATTTGAAAGCACAAATAAATGACCAAAAATTATGACAAATTAAGTTCCACTACATTGTCTTTAACTCTCCACTATATTGTCTTTAACTCTCCACAAATGTAACTTCCCCCTCCCTTTCTCTTATAATAGATCATTTGGTAATTATATATGATCATTGTCACTCATTACAAATTACCTCTTTCAAATTCATACCCAAATTAAACTAGATGAAAATTCTGACATCTCTTTTTGTTATAATTGAAAGCTAACCGTGTCATAACGTGTCATTGCAAATCTTTTGCGCTTCTAGGAAACATGCAATGTCAAGAAAGGTCGAGAGTTTATGGGAGTCGACATGTTGCTCTTTAATATAAAGGTTTAATAACTTCCACCATTAACTTACAATGAACTACTCAAGTACAACATATATTTCTAAGTATTACTCTTTCATCTTGCAGTCAATGGGTTATATCTACTCAAATTTTTCCTGAAAATGAATGTTTATTACCTATAAATCTATCACATCATATCAGTCTGGTCAAAAGTTAATAAATTAAATCGCACACAAATCCCACCTGAAGGACGGATCTCCAACTAGTTACTACAATATTATTTTATTTATATGCTAAAGAATTACTTAAGGGCTATACAATTACTTCTTAACTAGAGGTTAAGGTGTACAACATATTTTGCTTTCCATCCATTTATTTATATAAAACATAAAGTATTTGTAATTTGGTTATTATTTATGGATTGTGAATTTGTGAGTTACAAAACACATAAACACTTCTCTTTCTTTTCCTTGTTTGTTTTTGAGATATATTACACACAAACATTCTACTCAAAGACGTTGTCCAAAAATTTAATAGTTCCTATACGAAAACATTAATGAGATTCGATGTGGATTAAATTCTTGTTAATCGGAAATAACTAAATAAATAAAGGAAATCGTTTCCTCGTATGATAACGTACATCTTCCTTGTCTCTCTCTCTCTCTCTGTAGATCAGTTCAAACGTCACGTGACCCTCTTCTGTCACCTTTGCGCTTCTTTAACTCTTAAAATAGTACACAAGAGCTATAATTTGAAAGCAAGATCGTCGAGTTTTGAGCAATAGACTCCATCGTGGCATTAATTGATTTGACCTTGCTACTTTCCTGTTTCGGCTAAGACCTACTTCCACAAATAGAAAGTCTTATTCACTTACAAACTCAAACATAAGAAGAAGAAAGATCAAGATCCGTTATTTCTGAATCTTCTCTTTGTTCTCTTGAATGTTTCCGTTTGATTCGTTAATCTCAGAGGAGAAATGCGACGCCGGAGGAAGTCGGTTGCGTTGGCGGTTGTGATACGGTGGCTGCTAACATGCGCCATCTGTGCCATAGCATTACTCGGCTATCTTTCCATACACATCCACGTTGCTCCTTTCAATAGACTCCCTAGAATTCACCTTAACCACTCTCGCGTACGTATAATGATCTTTATTCTCTCTAAAAGTTCAGAGATTCTTCAACGTTTAATCGGTCTTGTTTTTGTTCTTAACTCTCTTTCTGAGATTCGAACGTTATTCTGGAATTGATTTATCTGTTTAACAGCTTAACAACAGATCCTTTTCAAAACCAAGTTTCATGAGGAACTTGTCTCGTTCAGGATCGATTCAAGGTCCTCTCATTTACAAACCAAAGGTTCAATCTTTACTATGTTCTTGAGATCTTCTTGCTTCGAGGAAAGCTTTGAACTTACGCTATTTTTTTTTTTTTTTTTTTTTTTTTTCTGACAGCGTGTGGCTATTGTCAAATTTCAGAATAATGACGATCAGTATCAGAGTTTAATATCGGAACACATCAACAACTCGGAGCTTCCTCATATCTCCAAAAGCCCTTCTTCTTTTTCCAAGGTTCGGAATTTTCTTACATTGTGATTTTTGTTACAACTTATAGGACGCCTAAAACTAGCTACTTGCAAGTGAATCATTACTGGATGTTGAAGTAATTGAGAAAATTAAGCAAGATATCTTGTTGTTACGGTTGAAGAGGACAATATTGATATATACAAATGTTTTATGCCCAGTTGTTGCAGTCATAAGTTAACTTAGAACATCAGACAAGGATCATGTTTCTTTCGTGTTTTTTCACTCTTTTAGATTTGACAGTTGAACATGACAAGCGGGATACCGGATTTCGACAAGCTTTGGAAATCTCCACCTAACCGCAATTTCGTCCCTTGTGTGAATCCCAATCCTAGTTACACATGTGAGAATATAAACCTGTCTAGCTTAGCTTAGCTGATATTCAATACTCATTGGTTATATGGTTGTTCAGCTCCACTGGAATCTAGAGGCTATCTTCTTGTTCACACGAATGGCGGGCTTAATCAGATGCGTGCTGGGGTAAGTATGCTGTAATACTATTATGTTTCTCTGCACTCACAAGTATGAAGTTCTTAAGGTTGAAGCATTCTTTTTACAATTACAGATATGTGACATGGTAGCTATAGCCCGTATTATAAATGCGACACTTGTAATCCCAGAGCTTGATAAACGATCTTTCTGGCAGGATACTAGGTTAGCTTCATGTTACCTTACTCTTGTATTTTCTCCATCTCTATGTTAGTATCTTGTAGATCATGTTTTAACCTTCTTTTGTTTCTTTAATGGGACAAATCCAATCGAAACAGCAAATTCTCTGATGTCTTTGATGAAGATCACTTCATCAATGCTTTATCTAAAGATGTAAAAGTCATAAAGAAGCTACCAAAAGGTATTGATGGATTGACAAAGGTGGTTAAGCATTTCAAAAGCTATTCAGGCTTGAGATACTACCAAAAAGAAATAGCTAGCATGTGGGATGAATACAAGGTGATCATAGATTTGCTTCTTTTGGGTGCTTAAATGTTTTCTGCTTTCTAATGTTTTCTACTTTCTAATGTTTTCTTTACTCAGATGATCAGAGCAGCTAAATCAGATTCTCGTCTAGCAAACAACAATCTACTTCCTGATATCCAAAAGTTGCGTTGCCGTGCTTGTTATGAGGCTCTACGCTTCTCAACTAAAATCAAAGCAATGGGAAAAGTAAAACTATTGCTTTATTTCTAATCATCTTAGATGACATTGACATGCTGAGTGTTGTATGATTTTGTCGCAGCTTTTGGTCGATAGGATGAGATCTTATGGACTATACATCGCGTTGCATTTAAGATTCGAGAAAGACATGCTAGCTTTCAGCGGCTGCAACCATGGTTTATCTGCTTCTGAAGCTGCTGAGCTAAGGAAGATAAGGTAACCAAAACATAATATACTTTTCTTTTTTGTAATCTTGCAAGCAAGTTGTTATTTCGAATAAGAAGATTGCTTGTTTAGGAAGAACACAGCGCATTGGAAAGTAAAAGACATTGATGGAAGAGTACAAAGACTCAAAGGGAATTGCCCATTGACTCCAAAGGAAGTTGGAATTTTGTTAACAGCTTTTGGATATCCATCAGACACACCCATATATATAGCTGCTGGTGAGATTTACGGTGGTGAGTCTCGATTAGCTGGTTTACGCTCTGGTTTCTCCATGTTAATGAGTAAGGTACTTACAAAGTTTCAAGCTTTTGGGTTTCTAACTAATGGGATCGAGTAAAAAAGATTGAGACCCTTCTTCTTTGGTGTTGTTGTTAATGTAAGGAAAAATTGGCAACGAGAGAAGAGCTCAAGCCTTTTATGAACCACTCAACTCAAATGGCTGCACTAGACTACATTGTGTCAGTCGAAAGCGATGTTTTTATTCCGTCGTATAGCGGTAATATGGCCAGAGCTGTTGAAGGGCATCGCCGGTATCTTGGTCACCGGAAAACTATCTCTCCGGACAGGTGAAACATGTGTGTTTTAAATTTATTCATTTTCTTCGCTCTAAGTCATGGAATCAATCTTTACAGTTTGTTTGGTGTTTTGTGATTTAGGAAAGGCATTGTGAGGTTGATAGACAAAATTGGAAAGGACAAAGAGAAAAATAACAAGAAAGTGTATGAAAGAATCATAGAGATTCACAAAACCAGGTAAGAACATCAATTTCATAGAATTAAGAATCATCACCATTGGCTTACCGACAAGTGATGTTGTTATAACATAGACAAGGATCACCAAGGAGGAGAAAAGGACCGGCTTCAGGAACAAAAGGTTTGGCGAGACAACGTTCTGAGGAATCATTCTACGAAAATCCATTACCGGACTGTCTCTGCCAGAGAGACCGCAGCTAACGCCTTAAGGAAAATTCATTCTTTTTAGCATTTAAGGATATAGTGATAGTTATAGGCATGTTTTCAAGGATTATATCAGTATAGTGAAAACGACAACTTCTGGATATTGAATCAAATGTCACCAAATTTTGTTGATCATGGTATAACATTTATAGAATATTTTATATTTTTTTTAAACGTAATAGATGTACGAAAATTGAGTAGTTCTAATGGTTTTCATGTACCAAATTTGATCTTCAAATTATAAAGCATATATATAGTGAGAACCAATATAAAATAAAACATGTATATATATGTCTTCCAATGTTTCTCTTGATTGGAATAATTATATATGCAACCTTAGAGAAACAGAAGAGAAATGTCTCCGGTACTAAAAATTGAAGCTCGCCAAGGAAAAGCATCAATATATCAGAATCTGATTATCCTCAAAACTTGATAAGAAAATTAACAAGAAGGCTGAGATTATAAGTTTAGTTAAATTCTCACATTTTATGATGGCGGCACCAGAAATGCTGGTTTTGTAAAAATCTTATTAAACTCTGCAGTGTAATTCGGAAGACATCATGAATGTAACAAAGATGATGACATAAGGTTCCTTCTTCAGGTAGGAGAGTCTTAAAGAGGACCAGGGAAAGTTCCATTCTCTCTTTGCTCGTTCCACCTTTCAACCTGCACAACACAAGATATATCTTGCACTATTAATAAACAGAACTGCAGATTTTATGACTATATGTAACCTCAAAACGGTGAAACAGTTAATTTAAAGGTATCCTCTTAAGTTTCTAACGAATCAGCATGTCATTGGAACCACTGAATGAGTGAGGAAAGCTAGTTAAAAGTATACCCATTCGCTTGGGCAAAGAGATCGATAAAACTTTGCAAACTTATCGCATTCTGGAGCATCGTCACCCTTAGCAGCTACGCATCTGGAGATTTACAAACAATCAGAAGACTTGAAAGTGAGGAGAGAGATCAGCATTTTAAGCACAAAAAGGAAAAAAACAAAGCAGAATATCAGATTTTTAACCTGTGATATTCAATATAACGAGTGAAACAATGCCTTGTTTGGTTTGTTGTAGGGAAACGGAAATCAGCTGGAGCTGTCTCGAGCTGTTAGAAAAAATCGCATGAGCCAACTCATTCAATGAGATAACAAAGATGTAATTATCAAGAGAGAACGAAGAGCAAGCCCATGGAAGCAAGTATTTTTTTTTATTTGGAGGATAGCTACTACAAAATACCTTGATCTCATCAGGAGTTTCCTCAGCAACTTCTTCACTAGTATTTTCTTCAGCAGCAGCAGGAGCCTCTTCAACATTGTCTTCCGCTGCAGCAGGAGCCTCAGACGTCACTTCGGTTAAAGCAGGAGAAGACTCAGACTTCTCTTCAACTGCAGAAACCGCTTCCTCAACAGGTGACTCTTCCTTGGGTTGCTCCGTGGTAACATCTTCAGCTTTTGTAGTAACTTCTGCTGCCACATCTTTTACTTCAACAGGCTTTGCGTTCGTGTCTGGCTTCACTTCTTTCTCCAAATGATATTGCTGCAAGATTAAGTTTCCAGATGTTAGACCACATGACACCAACATAGAATTCAACAAAAATATACAAAACATGATTATCCTATAAGCAAAGTATCAGCAACTAAGAGCTCATCTAAAAACTGGCATGATCCAATCTTGTTGACCTCTTCAAACAAATCTGGGCTTTTTGGTAAATCGACCGAGAAATTGAAATCTCTAATACAAATATTGAAGAGATAAATGACTTTAATTTCGTTCACTGAGATATGATAATCAAAATCGAATTAAATCAGATCTAGTGAACTGGTAAAAGCAAAATAAAGTATCAAAACCAAGTTCAAAGCCGAAAGTCATACATAAATCAGAGATAATCAGCTCATTTTGAGTAGATCGAACGAAGATCGGATGAAACTTGAGGATCAGCGAGATTATAGCGCAGACAGAGAGAGAGCAAATGAAAAATGAAGGTAGGTAAAGAATAACCTCGGAGAGCGACGGAGTTTGTGCAGCCACAGCTTCCCCCATCGACGTGTGTGGTCAAAAGAAGCTCGGAGATTCTTCAGGAGACTTGAGAGTAGCAAACGAAGATCGGAGACGGAATCTTTTTGATGATAACACTCGAGAAACATCATTAGGTTACGACTGTGTTTTGTGTTTAACATCAATTGGGCCTTAATTTAGTATACTTTAGCCCAACATACACCTCGGTGATCTCTACAATGGTCAGATTCGCATAAAAGGACTATTACTTTTTTTTTTTTGGTTTTCAAACGGTTTATTACATATTACAACCTTCTCGAACATTTGCTATTTTTACGGTGTTATGTCTTTGTGAACCTAAGACGACCTCCAACGGGGTACTTTAGAGGAGTTTTATAGGGTAATAATAAAAAATGAAATTAAATAAGGGTTGTTTAGTGTAGAACTGAGATTTAAAAAATGGTAAGAGACTTATACGTGTTAGTATCTGACTGGATAAATGTTTTATAGAAATGGTAAAATCGAAAACTTTGTTGTTCCTTCTTCTTATCACTCTTCAGTTCTGAATTCTATTCATCATCATCTCTATAGCTGTTTCCAATCGAAGCTTCATCTCATGGTATATATCTCTATCCTTAATCTGATAAATCGATCTCGTTGTTGTTTATATTTGATTATCGTTTTTGTAGAAATCGTAAATCAAAATCTGGGTTTAATCTCCATGAAATCTCTCCTGAAAATAGATTTGAAAAGTTGAAGATTGGTGTTCTATAAACTAGTTATGATTGGTCGTTATTCCAAAGAGAAGGAGACAACACATGAGCATCTTGACTTTCCTCTTTATTTTTGTGATCGTGATCATATTTGTAATGTTTCATCTGATATCATAAATCCTGTTTATGAAACGACATCATTGTCTATGATGGATGATTCTGGGGATTTGAATGTGTCGTTGTTGGTAATTGCAGAAGCACTTAGGGAGAGTAAAAGAGAGATGACACAAGCTCTTCTTTATTTGAATCCAAGAAGCAACTAAGACTCTTGCTCGGCAATCGATCCAACTAAGATAGCAAATAGGTAAATTACAAAGCAGCTGAGCTCAAATGCGAGGCATAGCTACTCATACACATGTATATTAATAGATTGTTGTTATAAACCAAGAAGATTATTATCTTGGTGTAAATTTCAGACTTGTGTTTAGAAGGTGTAATGTTCTACTAGATTACTAAATTCCGACATTATTATCTTGTTGATGCGTCTTAGATTCATATACCTTGATTTTGTCTTGTGAAATTGATATTTGGATTTTGATTTTATGTGTGATCACAAGCCATGATCTGATACTTATATTTAGAATGTGTAATGTTCGAAATCAAAGATGTATCTGATGATGTCAACTATCTTGTTTACAGGTTCCTCCAGTGTTGATGGTGATTGGACTCGTATTTTTTAATGGCAAAGGTAATCAAACAATCTCCTTCACATTTTTTCTTGTGCTTTAGATATATTTGGTATGTTATATTTGATTCATGCTTCTTTCATGAGGATGTTCTTTTTAGTGTTTTTGTAAAGTTTAGCATCTTAAATCCATAGATGCAATGAAACTAGACGGTAAAATTTATATGTTTCAATCCACTGGACCAGCTTATCAATCAGTCTAATGTCAAGATGTTTAGGTTTCATTAGTATTGGTTTTCATGCTTGAGTATTGCATTATTCATGCATCAAAGAGACCTTGTATCGGTTATGTTCTTCATTAGTATTGGTTTTCATGCTCGAGTACTGCATTATTCATGCATCAAAGAGACCTTGTATCGGTTATGTTCTTTAAATTCCATTTGTTGACATTTGAGTACATTGAAAATTTCATTTCTGTTTGGTCACTGAATTGGAATATGATGATAAAAGGGAGATATTTTGGCTTCAAATTTTAATCGCATTTGCGGTCTCGGCGAGAACATAGTCTTTTAGTTGTTGGCGATCATTTTTATTATATGTTAAATTGATAAAGCCTCATCATGTTTGCTTAGGAATTATTCAAATCCAAAAAACTTATTTTTTAAAGAATTCTAAGTGGGGTTCTACTATTGGAACCCCAAAAATTTTTAAAACACTACAAGAGTTTTTAGCTTCTAATAAATTATTATTTCTATTAAAAAATTGTTAAGAACCCTTAATAGGATTCTAATGGTTGGAGATGCTCTAATGGTCTATTAGTGATAGCGACCACGAACTAACGATAAGGACTAACTAGCAGCTTTATTGTTCTTTTTTGAGTGGTTGTGGCCGAATGCGCTATTAATTCACATCACTTGTACCTAAGTTACAAAAATATAAAAATTTATCATATTCTTTTGTCTACTGTTGTATTAAAACTCTTTCCGTTTAAAATATAGCTAATGACTTTGATATATGGATTCAACTCTTCCCCATAACAAATAGTAAATTAAAAAAAGAATCTAGTAAGTGGGTTTTAAAATGTAAGTATGGTCTCTTGTTGATCTAGGTATTTGACAAAAAAATTAAAAAAATAAGGTCAATATATCATATGCAACAATAATATTACATATTAGAAAATAGATTGAAATTGGAAATAAATTACATAACTGGGACATACATACTAGAAAATAGATTTAGGGTCAACAACCTTAACAATTTTTTATTCAAACTCTTAAGAATATAATAAAAGTCAATTTATGATATCATAATTAAGTTTAAAAAATGTTATCATATATATATATATATATATACGAAAATCGATTTTACGCATCACAATGTGACGTTGTTCATCATCTTAATAATGAAAAAAAATTAAGCATTATGAGCAAATACTAAACAAGTAAAATTAATTTACAACAATAATTTTGTGAACATATTTTATTAATACTGTTTTTCTTTGTTCTCGGAGATGTTTTTGTATATCTAATCAAGTATGATATACAACATGTTTCATTCATCCATCTATCCATAAAACGCATCGGATAGATTTCCCTTCCGCCAATAAATCAAAAGCTTTGTTAATTTCCTCAAATCTTAATTCGTGTGTAATAAAACCGTCCAAATTAAGCTCCTAGATTGAAAAGGAAAATGTATTAATCACATGCTATATATATAGACATAAACTGAAAATAAATGACATAAATTATAAAGAGACGAATGAATACCTTTTCTAAATAACTATGGACGAGAATAGGAATATCTAGCTTGAGTTTTAAACCACCAAATAATGTTCCGCATATAGTTCTGCCTCTGACAAGATCATAGCTCCCGATGCTTATTGGCTTCGCTTTTTGTTCCATTACCAATATTACTGTTTTATCAGAACTCTTAGAGTATCTCCAACGCTCGGTTCTTAGTGAGTTCTTAACATTTTTTGTAATTTAAATTAATGTTAAATGGTTAATAATCTCTATAAATGTTTCTTATTATAGATATTTAAGAAACTTTAAGAACTTCTTACGTGTCAAGCATACATTGGACGAATGAGTTATTCTGAAGAAAAAAACTGCAGAGAAGGCGTCGACTCAAGTTTCTGATTTACGCGAAATTTTTTTTCTCTTTCTTCTCTCTTGTGGCGATGACGAAGGCGATAGCTCTGAAAATCGAAGGCGAGGTTTGATTTCATCGCCTTCTCTGATTAAGGTTTTCTTTCTGTTACGGGGTTTGATTTTACAGATCCTAGATTATGATATTAGTATAAGAATCAGATATGTGGTTTAGGATTTCTGATTTGTTCTTAGTTTCGTGAATTTCGTTTAGTTAAATGATAGGATTTCTGATTTTAATCTCTCAAAAATTTGTCCAAG